>JASVEL010009802.1:0-91385 GCA_032618575.1 Nicotiana noctiflora
CTACGCGGACGCGTGACAAATGTACGCGGTCCGCGTGACTTGTTCCAGCACCAGTGCTTCTGAAGCCCAAATGCCCTACGCGGCCGCACGACAAAAGTGTGCGGTCCGCGTGAGACCCGCAGGGGTACTTTTGTCCGGAAATTACTATGTAGTATAAATAGCTTCTTTTACTTTTTTAGGTTATGTCAAATATTACACATTAGCGGCTGAGCTCGTGAGAACACAATATACGCCTATTTTGGGCAACTTCTTAATATTTTAACATTAGATTTAATTTGTAATCCATTACTATGTCAATTTCATCTTTAATTTCTTCATCTTCTTCAATTTCCATGGCTAGCTAAACCCATAGCTAGGGTTGTAGCCCAACCCTAGTATGGGTAATTGATGGGTTAGATTATTGAATGCTTAGATGATTATGGGTGTTAGGATTTGGGTTGATTGAATGTTTTTCATTGGGATTTTGTGGTTGCAAACACTAAATCTAGTTTTGTGGGTTTGGGCTCTACTTGAGAAAGAGAGTCTAAAATCTCTCAATCAATTCCAACAAGGATTTGGGATGGACACATGAGAATGGTAGTCCCAAGTAATGGGTATAAACCTCGAGAGAGTAATTACCCAACTTGAGCCTAAAGTTACTTGGGCAAATTAGCCTACCCAATTGGTCTCGAGAGAGTCAATTGGGCAAAATTGTTCTCTCTACGAGAGGTGTGAGAATGAATGCATAGAGCAACGGTTATCCAATAATCCCATTACATCATCTTTGCATTAAATTTCATTACCCATTAGTTATTCCACCTAGGTAAATGCTACTTCCCTAGTCCCCTTTCCTGTTTGCATATTACACTTAGAATTAATCTTATCATAATCTAGATTTCATATTTTTAGTTTATAAAATAGTTTGTAAAGAGAAAACACAAAAATGCTTGAAGTCAAACTAGAAGCTTAATCACAGTATTAGTGCAATGTAATTTCTCAGTCCAATATCTAACTCCCTGTGGATTGACCCCGAACCTTATTCGGGTAAAAGTAGTTGTGCCCGCTCATTCCTCCGGGTTGAGTTTGCTATGATCACTTTTTGGCGCTGTTGTCGGGGAGTTGACGGTGTTGATTATTTGCGTTGCTAGTGTTGTTTCGCTTCTTCTTTCCTTCTTTTAATAATTTTATAGACTCAATCTAACAGGTACAAATGGATGCAAATGCTAATATTCCCCTTCGCGATGCCATTGCGGGGGAGGAGGTAGAGGACCTTGAGCAAGATGAATTTCCGGTACAAAATGTGCCACGGAGGGCCCGAAATGCCAATGCTAATCAACAGGACCAAATCCCAGACCCTCCTCCGCCACCGCCAAGGGTTGCACCAAGAGCAATGACAAACCAAGGATATGCTAGTGCCATTGTTCTTCCCCGAATCTGGGCGGGGAACTTTCAAATTACAAATGTGATGCTGACACTATTGGAGCATATAGGGTATTTTACGGGCGCTTTCAATCAAAATACCTACAAGCACTTGAAGGGGTTCGTAGATACTTGTTGGGGAAGCAAACAAACCAATGTGTCCGAAGATGCTTTGCGATTGCGGCTTTTCCCTTTCTCATTGAGGGGTAAGGCGCTAGATTGGTTGGAGAGGTTGCCGAATCACTCAATCACTACATGGGACGAATTGGCGGACAAGTTCATTACCAAGTTCTTTTCCCCAACTTATATGGTGGCCTTGAGATATGAGGTTCTAGCCTTCAAGCAAGAGCCAACGGAGCCATTACATGAAATTTGGGAGAGGTACCAGACTATGGTGAAAGATTGCCCCAACAATGACATGACCAATGCTATGGTTCAACAAACTTTCTATAGGGGGATCAACACGGCGAACCAATGCATTGTGAACCAATTGGCGGGTGGCAATTTCATGAAGTTATCTTTGGAGGAAGCATGTGATGTTATGGACCAAATGGCCAACACTTCTTCGGCATGGAAAAGTCGGGAGAATGTACCTCAAGAAGATTCGAATGTTATTCATCTACATAAAGATTTGCATGACCATGGACAAGCCATTGCCGAGCTTACTACAACCATGAATCAATTGGCAAAAGCTCAACTTCAACAAGTGCAAAATCCATGCCAAGTGAATTCTATGGAGAATGTCTCAATGTTGAAAAGAAGGAATAGAGGGCAACAAGCGCAACAAGGCCAATGTGATCAAAATGAGAACAAAAATGATGGAGGATTTTCTAATGATGGCTTTGATGATCAAGATGAAGATTGCCAATATGTGAACAATTTCCAAGGCAATAGAGGGAATCAAAACAATCAACAATGGCATTCCCAAGGTAATTGGGGGAACCAACAAGGAAGAGGTAATTGGAATAATAACAACAATAGGAATGATGGTGGAGATTGGAACAATCAAGGAAACAATTGGAACAATCAAGGCAATAATTTGAACAATCAAGGAAATAATGGTGGCAATTGGAGTGGTAATAATAGCAATTGGGGGAACAATAACAATCAAGGCGGTTGGAACAATAGAGGCAATCAAAACAATCGGGGGCATGGTTTTCAAAGAGCTCCCATGTATCAACAACCCAACAATCCACCCCCTTTCCATTCACAAGGATCAAGTTCTTCGGGCAATGATATGGGTCGAATTGAAGTCATGTTCGAGCAAATGATGAAAAAGAATCAAGATTCGGATGCCCAACTAGCTTCTCACAATACTTCAATCCGGAATTTGGAAGTTCAAATCGGCCAACTTTCTCAATCTTTGAACTCCCGACCTAAAGGTGCACTACCAAGTGACACGGTGGTGAACCCGAAGGGAGGGAACAATCATGTGATGGTCGTGACAACTAGGAGTGGAAGAGGCGGTGTTGTAAATGCCTCAAATGAGAATCGAGTTGTGGATGCGGAAGCCCATTTGAATGATGATGGCATGCAAATGAATTATGACCATGTGGTTGAACCTATTGCAACAAATGATGTGAGGATTGACATTGAGGATGAGGCCAGGATGGAGTCTCAAGATACCATGAACCCGTCTAGGGAACACATCATTGATATTCCCGAGCCATCTATTCCAAAAGCCATGGCACCCTTGCCAAGGACTCCTCCACCTTATCCGCAAAGATTGGAAAAGGAAAAAAGAGATAATCAATTTAAGAAGTTCATAGAGATGATGAAGAGCTTGACCATTAATGTGCCCTTGGTGGAGGTACCTGAACAAATGCCCGGTTATGCTAAATTTATGAAGGACTTGGTGACGAAGAAAATTTCGATGGATTGTGAGACGATAATGATGACTCACCAAGTGAGTGCCATAGTTCATTCCATGGTTCTTAATCTAGAATACCCCGGTGCTTTCACCATTCCTTGTACAATTGGAAGTGCTAATTTTGCAAAAGCACTTTGTGATGTGGGTGCTAGTATCAATCTCATGCCATATTCCGTGTTTAAGACCTTGGGTATTGGACAACCCCGTCCAACTTCAATGAGGTTCAATGAGGTTACAAATGGCGGATCGTTCTATGAAGAGGCCTTTGGGAATTATTGATGATGTTCTAGTGAGAGTTGACAAGTTTATCCTACCGGCCGATTTTGTCATTCTTGATTATGAAGTGGACTTCGAAGTCCCTATCATTCTTGGTAGGCCATTCTTAGCCACCGGGAAAGCTCTAGTTGATGTTGAAGTGAGAGAATAGACATTTAGGGTCGGTGATGAAAAAGTGGTGTTTCACGTTTGCAAATCCATGCGCCAACCAAATAGCACCGAAGTGTGCTCGTTTCTGGACATTGTCACGGCGGTGATAGTGGATGACACAAGCACCATGATCAATGTTGAGGATCCACTTGAAGCGGTACTTTTGAACATGGAGGTCAATGATGATGCTGATCATGTTGAATGTGTAAATGCTTTGCATGGTATGGGCTCTTACTCTTATGAGCCGAGGAAGCTATCTTTGGACCTTGAGAATCGCAAGACTCCTCCCACTAAGCCATCTATTGAGGAGCTGCCGGTGTTGGAGTTAAAACCACTTCCTCCTCAACTCAGGTATGAATACTTGGGTCCTAATTTCACTTTGCCAGTTATACTGTCCTCTTGCTTAACTAACATGCAGGTTGACACCACTTTGGCGGTCTTACAAAAGCGCAAGCGAGCAATTGGATGGACTTTGGCAGATATTCGGGGAATAAGCCCCGCGTTTTGCATGCACAAGATCATATTGGAGGAGAATGCTCGGCCATCACTTGAGCACCAAAGAAGATTGAATGAAGCAATGCAAGAGGTAGTCAAAAAGAAGATCATCAAATGGTTGGATGCAGGGGTGGTCTACCCCATTTCGGATAGTTCTTGGACCTCTCCGGTCCAATGTGTTCCAAAGAATGGTGGCATATAGGTTGTCACCAATGAAAAAAATGAATTGATTCCTACCCGTACGATCACGGGTTGTAGAGTGTGTATCGACTATAGGAAATCAACAAGGTGACACGGAAGGACCATTTTCCATTGCCTTTCTTGGTTCAAATGTTGGACTGACTTGCGGGTAGAGCTTATTATTACTTTCTTGATGACTATTCGGGGTACAATCAAATATTCATTGCCCCAGAGGATCAGGAAAAAACAACTTTTACATGTCCCTATGGCACATTCGCTTTCTCTCGAATGCCATTCGGATTTGTGTAATGCCCCAGCTACTTTTCAGTGGTGCATGATGGAGATCTTCACCGACATGGTGGAGGACATTCTTGAGATATTTATGGATGACTTTAGTGTAGTAGGGGATTCTTTTGATGATTGCTTGGCTAATTTGGATCGTGTGTTGGCAAGATGTGAAGATACAAACCTTGTGCTTAATTGGGAAAAGTGTCACTTTATGGTGCGAGAAGGAATTGTATTGGGCCACAAAGTTTTGAAGAATGGCATTGAAGTTGACAAGGAAAAGATAGAGGTCATTTCAAGGCTCCCACCCCCTTACTCTATCAAAGGGGTGAGGAGTTTCTTAGGACACGCCGGGTTCTATCGGCGCTTCATAAAGGATTTTTCCAAGATTTTGTGAACCCATTGTGTAAGCTTTTGGAGAAGGATGCCAAGTTTGTCTTTGATGAGTTGAAGCAAAAATTGACTACTACCCCCATCATTACCACACCTATTTGGAATTTGCCTTTTGAACTTATGTACGACGCAAATGATGTGGTGGTAGGAGCGGTACTTGGCCAAAGAATCAACAAGATGTTCCATCCGGTGTACTACTCAAGCAAGACGATGAATGAGGCTCAAAGGAACTATACCGTCACCGAGAAGGAGTTTCTAGCTATTGTGTTTGCCATGGAAAAATTTCGTCCTTATCTTATGGAGGCCAAGGTGATTATTCATACCGATCATGCCGCCCTTAGGTATTTGATGACAAAGAAGGACTCCAAGGCAAGATTGATAAGATGGGTCCTACTTCTTCAACAGTTTGATCTAGAGATTGTTGATCGCAAAGGTAGTGAAAATCAAGTGGCGGACCACTTGTCCCATTTGGAGGAGGAGGGGAGGCCATCCAATGGCCTTGAAATTAATGATTCTTTTCCGGATGAACAACTCCTCGCAGTGTCAATGCATGATATGCTGTGGTTCACCGATGTCGCCAACTATCTTGTGACCGGTGTGGTCCCATGTGAGCTCTCTTCCAACTAAAGAAAAAAGCTAAAGCGGGATACCTTGGACTTCTATTAGGATGATCCGTATCTTTTCAAAATTTGCATGGATGGAGTGATTAGTAGGTGTGTCCCGGAGAGCGAACAAATGAGCATCTTGGAGGCTTGCCACTCTTCTTCCTATGGTGGTCATCATGGGGAGTGAGGACGGCTTCCAAAGTCTTGCGCTGTGGTTTTTATTGGCCAACAGTCTTCAAAGATTCTAGTGATTTAGTGAAGAGTTGTGATGCATGCCAAATGGCTGGTGGAATTTCAAAGAAAGATGAGATGCCTCTAAACACCATTCTAGAAGTTGACATTTTTGATGTATGGGGCATTGACTTCATGGGGCCTTTCGTGAGTTCTTCTGGGAACACATATATTTTGGTAGCAGTGGACTATGTGTCGAAGTAGGTTGAAGCCGTGGCTCTTCCTAACAACGAAGCCCGAAGTGTTGTGAACTTTTTGAAGAAATATAACTTTACAAGATTTGGGACCCCTCGTGCTATCATTAGTGATGGGGGCTCTCATTTTTGCAACAAAGCTTTCGATTCATTGTTGACCAAGTATGGAGTTAATCACAAAGTCACTACCCCATACCATCCCCAAGTAAGTGGCCAAGTCGAAGTTTTAAACCGAGAAATCAAGAGCATCTTGTCTAAAATGGTCAATGCCAATAGGACCGATTGGTCAAAGAAACTAGATGATGCTCTTTGGGCTTATAGGACAGCCTATAAAACGCCAATTGGTATGTCTCCTTACCAGTTGGTGTTTGGTAAGGCATATCATCTTCCGGTAGAACTTGAGCATAAAGCGATGTGGGCCTTGAAAAAGCTGAACTTGGAATGGGATGTAGCGGCAAATCTCCGGGTAGATCACTTGAATGAGCTTGACGAGTTTAGGTTTCATGCATACTCCAGCTCGTCCTTATATAAGGACAAGATGAAGTATCTTCACGACGAATATGCTCGAAGCAAGGAATTCAAGGTTGGTGACATGGTCCTTCTCTTCAATTCTCGGTTGAGGTTATTCCCGGGAAAGCTCAAGTCAAAGTGGAGTGGCCCTTTTGAAGTAGTAGGTGTGACCCCGTTTGGAGCTCTTGACTTAAAGAACAAGAATGGTGAAATATTTCGAGTTAATGGGCATCGGGTGAAGCACTATTTGGGAAGTCGGATGATAGCCAGGTTGTGGCACTCTTGCACTTGAAATGATGGAATGGTAACTTGCATCGTGCCGCGACGTTAAATCAGGCGCTTCTTGGGAGGCAACCCATGTCTTTTTCTTTTTCTTTATGTTTCTTCATCAGTAGAATAGGATTTTTGAGCTAACAGTATGTGAAGTGTTGCACAGAGTATGTTAAAACTGTCACGACCCAAACTGGAGGACCATGACTAGCACCCGACCATACTTGCCGAGCACCAACGTACATTTTATCTAACCTTCTTTATTATCTTTTAGGCTGACGAGAGCAATATAAATGGTAGACATGGATCATGAACAACAAACAATAAAATATGATTGCATGAACCTACATAACATGGGATGACCGGACAATCAAGAAACTATATACATATGGTACAAGCTACCACGCTAAAATGAAAGACTATACAACAAAAACCAGCCGACAAGGCATACCAAACTATACATGAGTCGACACTTGTCTATGAGCCTCTAAAGGAACATAAGTGCTGCAACATAGCCGGAACAAGGCCCCGACATACCCATAATGTCTATAACAAAAATGAATACCAAAACCAAGGCAAGTCCGGAGAAGGGATCTCGCCAATCACCGCTGAACTGGACAACCTACTGTGATGGGGGAGCTGCACCTGCCTGTCTATCGGGACCTGCAGCACGACATGCAGCGTCCACAAATAAAAGGACGTCAGTACGAATAAAGTACTGAGTATGTAAGGCAGAGAACCATAAATACGAACAGTAATGTAAGCAGGGATAGAGAATATACAACCTATAACATCTGAGTACCTCCGAGGGCTACTGACATGAAATGCATGATACATGTGTATAAATACATAATCTTTTAAAACATATGCCTCCGTGGGCATCATCATCATCATGTCGTACCCGGCCATAATAGGCTCGGTAAAAACGTACCCGGCCATTATAAGGCTCGGTAGAATCGAACCCGGCCACGTGGAGCTCGGTAAAACCCAACTGATCAGTGGTTGCACAATAGGTGCCGTACCCGGCCGACTATAGCACGGCTCGGTAGAGTAAAATAGATACATATATATAATGCATGCTCGACTCATGGAAACACCTTGTAGACCTTTCGGAGTGACGTGAGGTCGGTATCCTATGTACACCTTATTAGGACTAACTCTTCACTATGAACCTTATAGGAATTAGGAAGTACCAACAAGATTGATAACATAAGAATAAGAGAAGCAACATCAACATCAATCGTTCCATAAGAGGGGAAACAATGTAAGTATTGCTTAACTTCTAAGAATAGAGTATCTTTGGAAGCTCGTTCATTACATTATGTTAATCGGAGTCGTGCAAAAGAAGAAAATGGATAGCCACACATACCTTGTATATACTGCCACAACCTCAAGCTATGCAAACGTCACGACTCCTTAGTCTACAATAGGAGAAATGACACTATCGTTAACGTTTAAGCGTCGCAACTATTATGTACCAATCACAACCTATTTTGTGATGAAACGGACAGCACCTCCCCTATATGTATGACTTCACACCATTCAAAACAATCACCAAACAGCCTAAACAACATCAATAATAAACATATTGAGCCTCCCAAAATAGTCCACACACAACCTAATCACATCATACATATGACGGCCACTATAGTCGTACCAAATGACCCAAAAATATTACGAAGAACTAGCAGACCATAACCCAACATATATATGATGTTTCTCCACACCCTGCCTCCTCCAAAACTCCACAAAACAGTAATACAAAACGCAGCCCAACAGCAACACAAAACAGTCCACAAAACAGTCCGCTACAAGTGAATAACTTGAACTCACGGCTTCCGATCACCGTCCCGTGAGTTCTTACATGTATATAATGAATTACCATGAATTTACAGCAGAATAAATGTATGAAATATAGCAGTAAACTCACCTTTGTTGTTGGATAACTCAGCCTTTAACTTGGTTCTTCAAACTCTAGTGTTTACCCCCAATTTGAACTTGAAAGAGAGGGAAAATCAATTAGGGTTTGTGGATAATTTTTGGGAGGAATGTTGTAGGGTCTTAGGTCTGGTTATTTGTGAAATATAAAGAGGGGTATATTGCAGAGGATAAGCCTTTTAATGGGCTGCTTTTCTGACCCGAAATTCCCTCTTTTGGGCCGACATTTAACCAAGTAGGTGACTCACCTACTTGCACCTAGCAGCTTGTGCAGTCTCACGAAAATGTCTATATCTCTCTATTCCAATGTCGTATTGCTAAACCGTTTAATGCGTTGGAAACTAGACTCATAGATATTCAATTTGGTGGGTAGATCAACCCATAATTCCAAGTATATTGGGAGAAAGACCTAATAATATTTGACCTAAAGTTTAGGTAAAACTATGAACCTAAGTTGCAACAACTTTTGTCGACTTTTGTTTCATAACTCGTTTGACTTCAAGAATTATGATACGGATATTATATGATTAAAATACCTTAAATCGTGACCTCCTAAGTATACTAAGCATCTATAGGTTTACCCAAAAGTACGAGTTACAGGCATCCTTGATTCGTTTAACTTCTAATACTTGTTAATCACCCTTATGCACCCTTGTATCACTTAAGATTAATCGGATTAACTTCTTATCATTTCAAGGATAATTCCTTCTTGGATTTGTCTTATCTAACTTATGGAATGAACTAACGTGTGTGGATATGGGTTGTAACACCCTCCCCCCCCTTAGGAACATTCGTCCTCGAATGTAAGGGTTTATGGGGAGTTCAAATCATCGTGGATTCCAACGGAAATATTTGGTCAATTTTCCCCTATAAAATGGTCACTAGAAAAATTTGCAAGCAGTGAAGCTCAAAGTATGACCACACAAGGCTACACAAAGCATTATGGACATGAACATTATTTACATATCACCACTTTGTATTAAGGAAGAGAGTTCTCAAGTTATTGCTTACCTCATAAAGCCATTTCACCTTTATAATGTATCTTGCGTTCCACCAACATCCTTGTTATCATCATTCTGGAATAGGTAAGGGTATTTAGACTTCATCTCTTCTTCCGCTTCCCATGTCATTTCTTTCACATTCTTGTTCCTCCACAATACTTTAACGGAAGCTACATCTTTTGTTCTCAGCTTGCGGACTTGTCGATCTAATATGGCCATTGGCACTTCTTCATATGATAGATCCTCCGTAACTTGAACATCTTTGATAGGGACAACTCGAGAAGGGTCTCCAATACATTTCTTCAACATAGATACATGGAATACCGGGTGGACAAATTCTAATTCGGATGGCAATTCTAACTCATAAGCAACTTGTCCAATTTGTTGAAGAATTTTATACGGACCGATATACCTTGGACTCAGCTTACCTTTCTTCCCAAAATGCATAACACCCTTCATTGGTGAAATCCTCAGGAAAACCCAATCACCAACCTCAAATTCTAGATCACAACGTCGGACATCGGAATAAGACTTTTGCCTGCTTTGTGCCGTCCTCAATCGTTCCTGTATCACTTTCACCTTCTCAATGGCTTGGTGAATCAAATCTGGCCCATATAATTCTGTTTCACCGACTTCAAACCATCCAACTGGTGATCTACATCTCCTCCCATATAGTGCCTCATATGGGGCCATTTTAATATTGGAATGGTAGCTATTATTGTAGGCAAATTCTATGAGTGGAAGATGGTCATCCCAATTTCCCTTAAAATCTAGAACACATGCTCGTATCATATCTTCCAATGTCTGAATGGTACGTTCAGCCTGTCCGTCAGTCTGCGGATGAAATGCAGTGCCGAGATTCACCTGTGTGCCTAAACCTTTCTGAAAAGACCTCCAAAAGTTAGCCGTAAATTGAGCTCCTCGATCCGATATAATAGATACCGGCACACCATGAAGCCTAACAATCTCCTTGATATACAACTTCGCATAATCTTCAGCCGAGTAAGTTGTCTTAATTGGCAGAAAATGAGCACATTTTGTAAGTCGATCAACTATCACCCAGATAGAGTCAAACTTATGATAAGATCGAGGTAATCCAATAACGAAGTCCATATTAATCACCTCCCATTTCCAGGTCGGAATTTCTATATTCTGAAGCAATCCACCGGGTTTCGGATGTTCTATATTTACTTGTTGACAATTGGGACACTGGGCTACAAATTCCTGCAATAGACTTTTTCATGTTATCCCACCAATACTGCTCCTTGACATCATGATACATCTTTGTTGAGCCGGGATGGATGGAATATCGGGATTGATGAATTTCATTCATAATCTTTTCTCGCAACCCTGCTACATTCGGCACACATAATCGGCCCTGGTATCTCAGTGCCCCATCTCCTCCGATCTCAAAAGCCGTAATTTTACACTGCTGAATGTTCTCTCTCAATCGTAGTAAGATAGGATCTTCATATTGCCGTGCTTTTACCTCTCCTACCAAAGATGATTCTGATGTATTTTGTACAGTAACACTTCCGTCATCAGAGTCTAACAATCTGATTCTCATATTGGCTAGCCGATGAAGCTCTTTAGTCAACCCCCATCTACCTGCATCAATATGTACTAAGCTTCCCATTAACTTACGGCTGAGAGCAGCTGCCACAACATTGGCTTTACCGGGATGATACAATATCTCGACGTCGTAGTCCTTCAGTAATTCAAGCCACCTACGCCGCCTCAAATTCAACTCTTTCTGCTTGAAGATGTATTGTAGACTCTTGTGATCTGTGTAGATGTCAACATGGACGCCGTATAAGTAGTGCCGCCATATCTTCAAAGCATATATTACTGCAGCCAATTCCAAATCATGGGTTGGATAATTCTTTTCATGCTTCTTCAATTGTCTTGATGCATATGAAATCACCTTCCCATGCTGCATCAACACGCACCCCAAACCTATACCTAAGGCATCACAATATACCACATATCCTTCTGTTCCTTCAGGGAGAGTGAGCACCGGTGCGGATGTCAATCGATCCTTCAGCTCCTGAAAACTACGTTCACAAGTGTTAGACCACCGGAACTTGGTAGCTTTCTGTGTTAACTTAGTCAATGGTGCTGATATAGAGGAAAACCCTTCTACAAACCGTCTATAATATCCTGCTAGCCCCAGGAAGCTACGAACTTCTGATGGTGTTGTAGGTCTCGGCCAATTCTTTACTGCATCAATCTTCTGAGTGTCGACACTAATACCCTCGTCAGATATCACATGGCCAAGGAATGCTACTGAGTTCAGCCAGAATTCATATTTGGCGAGCTTAGCATATAACTTACGATCCTGAAGCATCCGTAATACTATCCGCAAGTGGCTCGCATGTTCCTCCTCCGAACGAGAATACACCAGAATGTCATCAATGAATACAATCACGAACACATCAAGATAGGGCTTGAATACAGTATTCATGAGATCCATAAAAGCTGCTGGGGCATTTGTTAGCCCGAACGACATCACCAAGAACTCAAAGTGCCCATATCTTGTCCGAAAGGCCGTCTTTGGAATATCCTTCTCCTTAACCCTCACCTGATGATACCCTAAACGTAAGTCAATCTTGGAGAAATACTTGGCACCCCGGAGTTGGTCAAACAGGTCGTCAATTCTTGGAAGTGGATACTTGTTCTTTATAGTAAACTTATTCAACTGCCGATAGTCGATACACATCCGTAATGACCCATCTTTCTTCCGCACGAATAGGACCGGAGCACCCCAAGGTGAAGTGCTAGGTCTAATGAAGCCCTTATCCAGCAAGTCCTTTAACTGCGCCTTCAACTCTCGCTGCTCTGCCGGGGCCATTCTATATGGAGGGATAGAGATCGGTTGAGTGTCAGGCAACACATCAATGCTAAACTCAATCTCCCTTTCTGGAGGAAGGCCTGGGAGTTCATTTGGGAAAACATCTGGAAATTTATTGACCACGGGGATAGATTGTAGAGTAGGCAGCTTCGCCTCAGCATCCCTAACGCGAACAAGATGATAAATGTAACCTTTTGAGATCATTTTCATTGCCTTAAGATAGGAAATAAACCTACCTTTCGATGTAGCAATGTTCCCCTTCCATTCAATGACGGGTTCACCAGGAAATTGAAACTTAACCATCTTCATACGACGGTCAACATTTTCATAGCGTGAGGCCAACCAGTCCATTCCCAGTATCACATCAAAATAAACCATTTCTAACTCAAATAAATCTGCCGAGGTTTGACGACTACAAATCATCACAGTGCAACCTCTATATACCCTTCTAGCAATCACAGAATCTCCTATTGGAGTAGATACCGCAAGGGGTTTACTTATCAATTCGGGTTCAATGCCAAACTTATTAGCCACAAAGGGTGTAACATATGATAATGTAGATCCCGGATCAATCAACGCATATACATCATAAGAAAACACAGATAATATACCTGTAACAACATCTGGAGACGACTCGAGAGCCTGTCGACCTACTAGAGCATATGTTCGATTTTGAGCACCACTCGAACTCGGCCCCGCACCTCTACCTCTACCACGACCTGTCGACTGCTGAAAACCCCGTGCTGGAGGTCGAACTGATGAGGAAGAACCAGACACAAATCTAGTCGGCTGAGCCATACCATTACCTCCCCTGTTAGGACAATCCATCATCATATGGCCAGGCTGTCCGCAAGAATAACACGCATCAGAACCTCGACAACACAGTCCAAAGTGGGCCTTGCCGCACCGATCACAACGTGGTGTTGGGGGTTTCGTCTGACTAGTATCCCTGTGATGTTGCGATCCAGATGTCAGCGAACTCTGACCTGGACCAGAATAGGATCGATCATATCGAGGCCTCTGAAATTGTGGAGGAGCACTAGCTACAGATGGCGCCGAACTCCTCGAAGACTGGGGCCTGGCGCTGCCTCTTAAGTCATCAGAATACCTTGCAAATCTCGCCCTCTTATGCTGGCCCCTATCCTGCTCCCTATCTGCCCTCTGCTGGCGCTTACGATCCTCTAAGGTCTGAGCATAAGCTTGAATACGGGAAATATCCATGCCTTCTACCAAGGAGGTTGTCATACACTCATTTATCAGATGGGGTCCCAACCCGTTCACGAACAAATGCACCCTATCACTCATCTCGGCCACCATATGGGGATCATACCTTGCTAAAGAATCAAACTGCATACTATACTCTCGCACACTCATATTACCTTGTCTAAGGTTCAAGAACTTATCAGCTCTAGCTCGTCGTATCTCAACTGGAAAATAGTGACGAAGAAAGGCCTCAGAAAAATCCTTCCACACAGCTGGAGGAGCGTTCGGACCCCTGGATCTCTCCCAACTATCATACCAAAGAACCGCTAAATCCCGTAGCCGATAAGAAGCCAACTCTACTGCCTCTGTATCACTAACATGCATAACCCGTAGTGTATGATGAACCTGGTCAATAAAAGTCTGCGGATCCTCCTTGGGGTCTGATCCGGTAAACACTGGAGGGTCTAAATTAATAAAATCACGAACTCTTGTACTAACTGGTTTATCAGCAGCACCTGTATTCTGCCTCTGAGCCTGAGCGGCTACCAAGCTAGTCAATAACTGCAAAGCACTCCGCATATCCTGGTCTGTAGTGCCAGACGGAGGAGCTGGAGGTGCTGGGTGCCACCTAATATCCTCCGGAGGAGACGGAGTAGATGAGGTATGAGACGGTATCTCACTCTGAGCGGTTTGGAGGTGCTGGGTGCCACCCAATTATGCAACTGTATCAAGCCGTCTACTAATCGTTTGTTTCCTAGTCGAAGGCATCGTTGAAAGAAAACAAGGTGAATATTAGAGACGAACACTTACGACTCAACTCTATGCACGATCTAGATTCGGGAAGAAGGTAACAACCCTAGATGTCATGTAGCCTCCCGATTATAAATGTGGCGCGCTACACATCCATAATCAAAACTCTACTAGACATGGCTCATAGACAATCCCTAGGACAGACTTGCTCTGATACCAAGTTTGTCACGACCCAAACTGGAGGACCATGACTAGCACCCGACCATACTTGCCGAGAACCAACGTACATTTTATCTAACCTTCTTTATTATCTTTTAGGCTGACGAGAGCAATATAAATGGTAGACATGGATCATGAACAACCAACAATAAAATATGATTGCCTGAACCTACATAACATGGGATGACCGGACAATCAAGAAACTATATACATATGGTACAAGCTACCACGCTAAAATGAAAGACTATACAACAAAAACCAGCCGACAAGGCATACCAAACTATACATGAGTCGACACTTGTCTATGAGCCTCTAAAGGAACATAAGTGCTGCAACATAGCTAGAACAAGGCCCCGACATACCCATAATGTCTATAACAAAAATGAATACCAAAACCAAGGCAAGTCCGGAGAAGGGATCTCGCCAATCACCGCTGAACTGGACAACCTACTGTGATGGGGGAGCTGCACCTGCCTGTCTATCAGGACCTGCAGCACGACATGCAGCGTCCACAAATAAAAGGACGTCGGTACGAATAAAGTACTGAGTATGTAAGGCAGAGAACCATAAATACGAACAGTAATGTAAGCAGGGATAGAGAATATACAACCTGTAACATCTGAGTACCTCTGAGGGCTACTGACATGAAATGCATGATACATGTGTATAAATACATAATCTTTTAAAACATACGCCTCTGTGGGCATCATCATCATCATGTCGTACCCGGCCATAATAGGCTCGGTAAAAACGTACCCGGCCATTATAAGGCTCGGTAGAATCGTACCCGGCCATGTGGAGCTCGGTAAAACCCAACTGATCAGTGGTTGCACAATAGGTGCCGTACCCGGCCGACTATAGCGCGGCTCGGTAGAGTAAAATAGAGACATATATATAATGCATACTGGACTCATGGAAACACCTTGTAGACCTTTCGGAGTGACGTAAGGTCGGTATCCTATGTACACCTTATTAGGACTAACTCTTCACTATGAACCATATAGGAATTAGGAAGTACCAACAAGATTGATAACATAAGAATAAAAGAAGCAACATCAACATCAATCGTTCCATAAAAGGGGAAACAATGTAAGTACTGCTTAACTTCTAAGAATAGAGTATCTTTGGAAGCTCGTTCATTACATTATGTTAATCGGAGTCGTGCAAAAGAAGGAAAGGGATAGCCACACATACCTTGTATATACTGCCACAACCTCAAGCTATGCAAACGTCACGACTCCTTAGTCTACAATAGGAGAAATGACACTATCGTTAACGTTTAAGCGTCGCAACTATTATGTACCAATCACAACCTATTTTGTGATGAAATGGACAGCACCTCCCCTATATGTATGACTTCACACCATTCAAAACAATCACCAAACAGCCTAAACAACATCAATAATAAACATATTGAGCCTCCCAAAACAGTCCACACACAACCTAATCACATCATACATATGACGGCCACTATAGTCGTACCAAATGACCCAAAAATATTACGAAGAACTAGCAGACCACAACCCAACATATATATGGTGTTTCTCCACACCCTGCCTCCTCCAAAACTCCACAAAACAGTAATACAAAACGCAGCCCAACAGCAACACAAAACAGTCCACAAAACAGTTCGCTACAAGTGAATAACTTGAACTCACGGCTTCCGATCACCGTCCCGTGAGTTCTTACATGTATATAA
Organism: Nicotiana noctiflora; assembly: GCA_032618575.1. Classification (NCBI taxonomy): domain Eukaryota; kingdom Viridiplantae; phylum Streptophyta; class Magnoliopsida; order Solanales; family Solanaceae; genus Nicotiana; species Nicotiana noctiflora. The sequence continues at coordinate 16,519 of JASVEL010009802.1, forward strand.
CGAATTACCATGAATTTACAGCAGAATAAATGTATGAAATATAGCAGTAAACTCACCTTTGTTGTTGGATAACTCAGCCTTTAACTTGGTTCTTCAAACTCTAGTGTTTACCCCCAATTTGAACTTGAAAGAGAGGGAAAATCAATTAGGGTTTGTGGATAATTTTGGGAGGAATTTTGTAGGGTCTTAGGTCTGGTTATTTGTGAAATATAAAGAGGGATATATTGCAGAAGATAAGCCTTTTAATGGGCTGCTTTTCGGACCCGAAATTCCCTCTTTTGGGCCGACATTTAACCAAGTAGGTGACTCACCTACTTGCACCTAGCAGCTTGTGCAGTCTCACAAAAATGTCTATATCTCTCTATTCCAATGTCGTATTGCTAAACCGTTTAATGCGTTGGAAACTAGACTCATAGATCTTCAATTTGGTGGGTAGATCACCCCGTAATTCCAAGAATATTTGGAGAAAGACTTAATAACATTTGACCTAAAGTTTAGGTAAAACTATGAACCTAAGTTGCAACAACTTTTGTCGACTTTTGTTTCATAACTCGTTTGACTTCAAGAATTATGATACGGATATTATATGATTCAAATACCTTAAATCATGACCTCCTAAGTATACTAAGAATCTATAGGTTTACCCAAAAGTACGAGTTACGAGCATCCTTGATTCGTTTAACTTCTAATACTTGTTAATCACCCTTATGCACCCTTGTATCACTTAAGATTAATCGGATTAACTTCTTATCATTTCAAGGATAATTCCTTCTTGGATTTGTGTTATCTAACTTATGGAATGAACTAACGTGTGTGGATATGGGTTGTAACAAAAACAATGCAGGGAAAATACAAAAGTGACCAGTCTCTGAAGTTTGGCCACGCGGCCGCACAACAAATTAGTGCGGTACGCGTGGCTTGTTTAAGCAAAGGAACTGAGCCTAAGGAAACCCATGCGGCCCTCGTGGTAAAAGTGTGCGGTCCGCGTGGGGTGGACAAAATTGAATAAAAATTGGCAAGTCTTTGAAGTGCACCACGCGGCCGCGCACCAAATCAGGGCGGTCCGCGTGGAAACTAGTGAGTTGAGCAGGTTTCTCAAGTTTGTCACGCGACCGCAATACAAAATAGTACGGTCCGCGTGACTTTGCTGGAAAAATGAACACAGGGGTAAACCCTGCGCAGTCCGCATGACAAAGGTGTGCGGCCGCGCAGGTGGGTAAGTGAGGGGTCCCACGTCCTTTCCTATAAATAGGGACCCCTTGTCACGCCCCAAATCGAGGAACATGACCGGCGCCTGACCGGGTTGCCCCAATCAAGCGGACCTGGGTGCCTTTCATTCCCACGCGTTACCCCTGTGATGATTGTTTCTCATTAACCAAATATATTACTAATCATAATTGATTTCACATTAAACAAATAAAACGATACGAGTGATTCATTAACTAGATTTCAATTTTTTTACAACGCCCGACATAACACAATATATACATAAGACTGGAGTCCCACGGTTTACATGTCTACAGAGCCTCTAGGATACAAAAGGGAAATACAATACTTGCCGGTAACAAGGCTTCGGCTATACCTTACAAAACCAAAATGAAATCTAAACCGAGTGGCATGAACCACACAAGGCCCCGAGGAAGAAAGGGGCTCACCAAAACGGGCGGTGGAAGGAGAAGGATACTACTGCCGATGAGCTGAAGTGCCTGCTACTGATCCACCTACAATCATGACACGAATGTAGCGCCCCCGGCAAAAGGGACGTCAGTACACTTGAATTGTATTGGTATGTATGGACAAACTTTGTCCCAAGTAAACTCAAGCCATTAAATTACATTAAAACTAATCAAGCCAACCAACCATGTTTTCCACCTTTTACTCATTTCAGATAAGCCTCAACACAAGCACATTCAATGTCAACAAATGGAACAACGACCAATCAACAACATAAATTTCAAGTAGTCAAACATAGGAGCAATCAGTGCTCCCCCAGGTTGCAAACTCTCCTGCTGTCTCCTTTCACAATTTCACATTATTAATTTTTGTATCAATTTTCAATAGCGATTTCGATCGCTTTCCATCCTTATTGCCCCTGACCACCCTTATTACCTCGGCCACCCTTATCACCCCAACCCAAACCTTATTTCACCACGTTGCGGCGCGCAACATGACCCCGCCTTACAGTTGAAAACACAACAATTTCAAACAGGCAGATAAGGTACTACACACAATTTCAACAAGTTCAAATAAGCAACTTACACATTGGTTCATGTTCTCAATTTCTTCTCAATTCAATATCACAACCATGTTACAAGTATTCCAAAATCGAAAATGCCCACATAATCATGTTCAACAATTCACCACAATTAAGGTGTTTCAAAGTCTTTCCACAATAAGCCAAATATGCCATCACAATGGTTGTTCCCAATTCTTTACCAACCTCGATTACCTTTTTATCTTTCAATTCATATTTCATACCATACCACATGTAGTTCAATCATCAATTGTATACCCAACAATGATATCGAAAAAATCACATAAAATCTCTCAAATTAACACATGCCAAACAATTTCACACATATGGGCGATTTTACAAGAATCAAAATTAGCCATACATACCTGGTGATGATTTTTCCTCCTACTTTATGCTTACCCAAGATATCCTACTCTTTCCAACCTTGTTCTTGAAGACTCTTACTTCTACGCACTTCTTTTTACTAGAAATCAAGTTCAATAATCATGCATGAGTGTAAAAATTCTATTTTCGAAAGCTATTATATGCAAACCTTTCTTTACCCAATTAAAACTGAAAATCAAAGAAAATAGTTAGGGTTTTACCTTGAAAAGATTGGGGAAGTTGAATCCTTGCCCTAGGATCCCTTGGAATTAAATGGTTGGAACAATCTTTGAAGATGAAAGATTTCTCTCTCTAAAAACCCTCTCTTCTCTCTCTAATTTTTGGTAAGATAATATGATAAAATGAAGAAGAAGTGTGTTATATTAAAGAAGAGATCGGGTCAAAATATTACAAAAAATCTGGGCCGAGGTTGAATATGCGGTCACTATGCGACCGCAGAATCCACATGCGGTCTGCAAAGTGACCGCAGAATGGCCTCAAAGTTGTGCAGGTTCTGTTAAGGAATACGGTCACTATGCGGACCGCATGTTGATTCTGCGGTAGCAAAAGTGCACCGCAGATTTGACATGCGATCGCATATCGACCGCACTTTTGACATGATTTTGGGCAACTCTCTGGAACGATTTGCGGTCAGAATGCGGTCCGCATGTCAGGTTTGCGGTCGCATTCTTGACCGCATATTTGACATTTTTCTGGAAAAATTATTTCTCTATATTTTCGAAGCTTAAATCACTACGCATTCCTAACACATCATTCGGACCATGACACCACATCTACTAGGTTTTATGCACAAAAATTTTACGGGGCCTTACATCCTCCCCCCTTAAGATCATTCGTCCTCGAATGAGGATTTTGAAATAAATGAGTTTTGAAAGACATGATATGCAAGCTATCAAAATTTTGACTAACTCTTATATTTTAGAAAAATTTCGCCAGAGTTTCCTTTGTATTATGGACATATCCACCTGTCAGAGGGCCCCCGAAACACATTACCAAACAACAATATACAACTACAACACTTTTCACAACTGGCATACACTTTCTTACCTCAACGAATGCACATATTCCATCACATTATTACAATTGCACATAAACTAGTCACGTCAATGAATTCTTACCTTATTTAACCAATTTAACACACCATGTGCACTTAACAAACCATTACCAATCTATACTTACTATTAGTAGTTTATTAAACACGTAAATCTTTATAAGGCTTTCATTTATCAAGAACGGTTCAAGTGACCCAAGGTAACAACACAATTAACTCATTACAAAATGAAGGGGACTTTACTAATACTAAGAGGGAAACAACTTAGGCAAGATGACAGTTACTAGGAGTAGGAGGGTCACCTAATTTCTTCTAGGCTTGATCGAACAAATGGGGGTACTTTTCCTTCATCTCTTTTTCCGCTTCCAATGTGGCCTCCTCAACTTGTTGACTTCGCCACAATACTTTAACAGAGGCGACTTCCTTATTTCTCAACTTACGGACTTGCCTATCAAGAATGGCGACTGGAACTTCTTCATATGACAAATCTTCATTAACCTCTATAGCCTCGACTGGCGTGATGGTGGATGGATCTCCAATCACTTTCTTCAACATGGACACATGGAATACCGGATGCACTGATGACATCTCAGGAGGCAACTCTAGCCTATAAGCAACTTGACCAATCCTTTGAATGATCCGATATGGCCCGACATACCTAGGACTCAATTTCCCTTTCTTTCCGAACCGCATGACTCCCTTCATAGGAGATACCCTCAAGAACACCCAATCGTCGACTTGAAACTCCAAATCCCTTCGACGAACGTCTGCATAGGACTTTTGACGACTTTGTGCTGTTTTCATTCTCTCCTGAATAACCTTGACCTTTTCCATAGTTTCGTACACCATATCTGGCCCTAGCAATTCCGCTTCACCTACCTCAAACCACCCGATTGGCGATCTACATCTTCTCCCGTACAATGCCTCAAACGGGGCCATTTGAATGCTAGCATGATAGCTGTTATTGTAAGCAAATTCTATCAGGTGGCAAGTGTTCATCCCAATTACCTTTAAAATCTAAGACACAAGCCCGCAACATATCTTCAAGCGTCCGAATGGTCCGCTCGGCCTGTCCATCGGTCTGTGGATGGAAAGCTGTGCTGAGATTCACCTGAGTTCCCAAACCTTGCTGAAACTTCTTCCAAAAGTTAGCGGTGAACTGAGCCCGCGATCTGAGATGATAGAAAGTGGAGTGCCATGAAGCCTTACTATCTCTTTGATGTACAATCTTGCATATTGCTCCGCAGTATCAGTGGACTTGACAGGCAGGAAGTGAGCTGATTTGGTGAGTCGATCTACTATCACCCATATTGAGTCAAACTTACGCCGAGTGCGAGGTAACCCCACCACGAAATCCATATTGATCATCTCCCATTTCCACCTTGGTATTTCTATAAGCTGAGTTAATCCACCAGGCCGTTGATGCTCGGCCTTCACTTGTTGACAGTTCGGACATTTAGCTACAAAGCCTGCCACATCCCTTTTCATACCGTTCCACCAATAAATCTCCTTGAGATCGTGATACATTTTCGTTGAACCAGGGTGCAGAGAATACCTGGAAGTATGAGCCTCTGCCATCACTCTTTCCCGAAGCTCGTCCACATCCGGAACACATAGCCTATCTTGACACCGCAATACACCATCTTCGCTGCTGAGTACAAATGTTGAGGTCTTGTCATTCATGACTGCTTCCTTCACCCGAACCAATGCTGGATCCATGAACTGTTTTTCCTTGATTTCCGCGACCAACGATGACTCTGCTCCATTATGCACCAAGATATCCCCCTCGGCTGGCGCCGAAATACGAACCCCCAAGCTGGCTAATTGGTAGACCTCTCGAGCCAGGGGTCTCTGATCCACACCCAAATGAGCCAAACTACCCATGGATTTCCGACTAAGAGCGTCGACTACCACATTTGCCTTCCCTGGATGGTACAATATGTCCATATCATAGTCCTTGAGTAGTTCTAACCACCGCCGCTGTCTCAGATTCAGCTCTTTCTGCTTGAACAAATACTGGAGGCTCTTGTGGTCCGAAAACACCTCTACATGAACCCCATAAAGATAGTGTCGCCATATTTTCAAGGCAAACACAACAGTTGCAAGTTCCAAATCATGCGTCGGATAATTCTTCTCATGATTCTTGAGTTGCCTGGAAGCATAAGCTATAACCTTTCCGTGCTGCATCAATACACATCCCAAACCGACTCCGGAGGCATCACAATAGACTACAAATCCCTCTGTGCCTTCTGGCAAGGCCAATACTGGTGCCGAGGTCAATCTTGACTTCAGTTCTTGGAAACTTTTCTCACATGCTTCGGACCACCGGAACTTAACTGCTTTCTGCGTCAATTTAGTCAATGGGGAGGCGAGGGTTGAGAATCCCTCTACAAAACTCCGATAGTACCTGCCAGACCCAAAAAGCTGCGAATCTCTGTCGGGGTCGTGGGTCTAGGCCAATCTTTCACTGCCGCAATCTTCTGAGGATCCACCATAATTCCCTCACTGGAAATAACATGCCCTAGAAAAGCTACGGACTCCAACCAAAACTCACATTTTGAGAACTTGGCATACAATTGATGCTGAAGAAGGGTCTGCAATGCTGCTCTGAGGTGAACGGCATGATCTTCCCCGCTCCGAGAGTAGATGAGAATATCGTCAATGAATACAATCACAAAGGAATCTAGGAATGGCTTGAAAACCCGATTCATAAGGTCCATGAAAGCTGCTGGGGCATTGGTTAGCCCAAAAGACATGACCAAAAACTCAAGTGACCATAACGAGTTCTGAAGGCGGTCTTAGGAATATCCTGCTCCCTGATTTTCAACTGGTGGTACCCAGACCGTAAATCAATCTTTGAGAAGAACCTTGCTCCCTGCAATTGGTCAAACAGATCATCCACTCGAGGCAATGGATATTTATTCTTAATGGTGACTTTGTTAAGCTGCCGATAATCAATACACATTCGAAGTGACCCATCCTTCTTTTTGACAAAGAGAACCGGAGCACCCCATGGCGACACACTCGGTCGTATGAACCCTTTCTCTAATAAATCCCTCAACTGCTCCTTTAACTCCCTTAACTCTGCTGGCGCCATTCTGTAAGGTGGAATGGATATTGGCTGAGTATCTGGCAATACATCAATTCCGAAATCAATCTCCCTATCCGGCGGGATGCCCGGAAGCTCATCTGGAAACACTTCAGGAAATTCATTCACAATTGGCACGGACTCGAGGGTAGGCACCTCTGAGGTGGTGTCCGTTACCCGAACCAGGTGATAGATACACCCCTTCTTAATCATCTTCGAAGCCTTAAGGTAGGAAATAAACCTACCCCTTGGCACCACACCATTTCCTCTCCATTCAATAACTGGCTCGTTAGGGAACTCGAGCCTCATAACTCGCGTCCGACAGTCAAGTTTGGCAAAGCACGAATAGAGCCAATCCATCCCCATAATTACATCAAAATCTACCATCCCAAGCTCAATAAGATCGGCTGCTGTGGTATCACGACCACCCACCGTAACAACACAATTCCTATAGACTCGTGAGGCTGTAATAGAATCACCAATAGGAGTCGACACGGAGAACGGCTCATGAAGCTGTTCGGGTTCTATCCCAAAACTTGAAGCAATGAATGGAGTAACATAAGACAAAGAGGACCCCGGATCAATAAGGGCATAGCAATCAATAGTCTGAACAGACAGGATACCTGTAATAACATCTGGAGAAGCCTCGGCATTCTGGCGGTCACTCAATGCATAGAATCGGCTAGGTCCACCCCTACCCTGAGCTCCACCCCTAGCTGCACCACGCCCTGCTGCTGCTGGAGTACGCGCCGATGATGTAGCAGCTGAAGAACCGGATGACTGAGCAGATCCCCTACCTATACCCTGACGGGGTGCACGGCAGTCCCGCTGAATATGACCTCTCACCCCACACCCGAAGCACACCGGAAGGTCAAGGTAGCAAGTTTCTGTATGAAATCTCCCACACTTGGGGCATGTAGGTCTCCCCTGCTGCTGGGATCTCACCCCAAGATGACCAGACTGACGAGACCTCCTGCTGTCTGAACCAGGTCTCGAGTAACTGCCCTGCTGATGACTGTGCATGGATGGCGGTGCACTCGCGGAGGACTGAGCATATGACTGGGATGGCCCTGATGACCCCCTCCCTGGAAGTGATCTCCCCGAACGACCCATTGACCGGGCCCTGCTGCTACTTTCTCTTTCTGCACGAATCTTCAATTTCCTGGCCTCTGTGGCCTGAGCAAACCCCACAATCCTCCCATAGTTCATGTCTGAGTGCAAAGCTGCTGTGGCGGCCTCATTCACCACCAAAGGGCTAAGGCCCTGAACAAACCGTCGAACCCGGGCATCCATGGTCGACACTAAATGAGGAGCATACTTGGACAACCTCACGAACTCCATGTGATATTCCCAAACACTCATACTACCCTGCTTGAGGACCTCGAACTCCGTGGTGCGGGCTGCCATCACCTCGGCAGGCAAGAAGTGGTCCATAAATGCATCTACGAACTCATCCCATCTGGCCGGAGGGCTCCCTTCCTCACGGGAATCCTCCCACATTTCGAACCATGAACGTGCCGCTCCCTTCAGCTTGTAAGAGGCCAACTCTACCCCCTCTATATCTGTAGCCTTCATTACTCTGAGGGTCTTGTATATCTCATCAAGGAATTCCTGTGGGTCAGCCTCTGGATCGGTGCCTGAAAATTCTGGAGGGGTTAAATCGCAAGAATTGATGGACTCTGGAGCCAAAAGAATCTCCCTGTCCGCTGGAGGATGCAGGGGCATCATGGGATCTCTAGGCCTGTGCGGCCACTAGCTGTGTTAACATATGGATGGCTCCCCTAAGTTCTTCATTAGAGATACCAGAGCCCGAAGCGGGAACTGTATCTGAGTCAGGAACACCGGCAGGAGGAATGGTGGCATCCTCTGCCGCGGCTGGAATAGGGACACTTGGGTTTTGAACAGATGGGCCAGGGCAAATTCGGGACCGGTGGGTCATTCTCTCCCACGGCATCGGGTACATGATTAACAACTGCACTTGGGCCGGCATTGGCCCTAAGGCCGAGTCTAGCCTTCTTCTTAGGTGCCATATTCTGAAAATTTGGGAACAAGGCACGAATTAGACACGGATATTTCCACATTGCACTTTACCGCACGACATAGATTAACAAAGAAATAGGTAAATTCCTAAATGCCCGTGTAGCCCCCTACTTATATGATGTGGTCGACAACACACCTATAAGAAGGGCACTACTAGACACGGCTCCGAGACATCCTAGGACACTTTAAAACCTTAAGCTCGGATACCAAGTTTGTCACGCCCCAAATCGAGGAACATGACCGGCGCCTGACCGGGTTGCCCCAGTCAAGCGGACCTGGGTGCCTTTCATTCCCACGCGTTACCCCTGTGATGACTGTTTCTCATTAACCAAATATATTACTAATCATAATTGATTTCACATTAAACAAATAAAACGATACGAGTGATTCATTAACTAGATTTCAATTTTTTTACAACGCCCGACATAACACAATATATACATAAGACTGGAGTCCCACAGTTTACATGTCTACAGAGCCTCTAGGATACAAAAGGGAAATACAATACTTGCCGGTAACAAGGCTCCGGCTATACCTTATAAAACCAAAATGAAATCTAAACCGAGTGGCATGAACCACACAAGGCCCCGAGGAAGAAAGGGGCTCACCAAAACGGGCAGTGGAAGGAGAAGGATACTACCGCCGATGAGCTGAAGTGCCTGCTACTGATCCACCTACAATCATGACACGAATGTAGCGCCCCCGGCAAAAGGGACGTCAGTACACTTAAATTGTACTGGTATGTATGGACAAACTTTGTCCCAAGTAAACTCAAGCCATTAAATTACATTAAAACTAATCAAGCCAACCAACCATGTTTTCCACCTTTTACTCATTTCAGATAAGCCTCAACACAAGCACATTCAATGTCAACAAATGGAACAACGACCAATCAACAACATAAATTGCAAGTAGTCAAACATAGGAGCAATCAGTGCTCCCCAGGTTGCAAACTCTCCTGCTGTCTCCTTTCACAATTTCACATTATTAATTTTTGTATTAATTTTCAATAGCGATTTCGATCGCTTTCCATCCTTATTGCCCCTGACCACCCTTATTACCTCGGCCACCCTTATCACCCCAACCCAAACCTTATTTCACCACGTTGCGGCGCGCAACACGACCCCGCCTTACGGTTGAAAACACAACAATTTCAAACAGGCAGATAAGGTACTACACACAATTTCAACAAGTTCAAATAAGCAACTTACACATTGGTTCATGTTCTCAATTTCTTCTCAATTCAATATCACAACCATGTTACAAGTATTCCAAAATCGAAAATGCCCACATAATCATGTTCAACAATTCACCACAATTAAGGTGTTTCAAAGTCTTTCCACAATAAGCCAAATATGCCATCACAATGGTTGTTCCCAATTCTTTACCAACCTCGATTACCTTTTTATCTTTCAATTCATATTTCATACCATACCACATGTAGTTCAATCATCAATTGTATACCCAACAATGATATCGAAAAAATCACATAAAATCTCTCAAATTAACACATGCCAAACAATTTCACACATATGGGCGATTTTACAAGAATCAAAATTAGCCATACATACCTGGTGATGATTTTTCCTCCTACTTTATGCTTACCCAAGATATCCTACTCTTTCCAACCTTGTTCTTGAAGACTCTTACTTCTACTCACTTCTTTTTACTAGAAATCAAGTTCAATAATCATGCATGAGTGTAAAAATTCTATTTTCAAAAGCTATTATATGCAAACCTCTCTTTACCCAATTAAAAACTGAAAATCAAAGAAAATAGTTAGGGTTTTACCTTGAAAGGATTGGGGAAGTTGAATCCTTGCCCTAGGATCCCTTGGAATTAAATGGTTGGAACAATCTTTGAAGATGAAAGATTTCTCTCTCTAAAAACCCTCTCTTCTCTCTCTAATTTTTGGTAAGATAATATGATAAAATGAAGAAGAAGTGTGTTATATTAAAGAAGAGATCGGGTCAAAATATTACAAAATATCTGGGCCGAGGTCGAATATGCGGTCACTATGCGACCGCAGAATCCACATGCGGTCCGCAAAGTGACCGCAGAATGGCCTCAAAGTTGTGCAGGTTCTGTTAAGGAATGTGGTCACTATGCGGACCGCATGTTGATTCTGCGGTCGCAAAAGTGCACCGCAGATTTGACATGCGATCGCATATCGACCGCACTTTTGACACGATTTTGGGCAACTCTCCGGAACGATTTGCGGTCAGAATGCGGTCCGCATGTCAGGTTTGCGGTCGCATTCTTGACCGCATATTTGACATTTTTCCTGGAAAAATTATTTCTCTATATTTTCGAAGCTTAAATCACTACCAAGGGTCCGAACGCATTCCTAACACATCATTCGGACCATGACACCACATCTACTAGGTTTTATGCACAAAAATTTTACGGGGCCTTACACCCCTGGCCTTCATTAAACCTTTTGGCAAAATTTTCTTCTGAGAGCTTTCACTGTTCATTCCCGTATAACTTGTGCTTCAATTGCAATTACAACTACTCCTTGGTAATATTTCATTTCTAATTCATCATCGACATTACTTTATTTTGTACATAAACTGACTAATGTAAGAATAACTTCTTAATTTCTTTAATTTTTCCCTTTTTATTGATAAAATTAGGATAAATCATGATAATTATAGAATTGGGGCTAAGTTTCTTGTTAAAATAACTGAGTAGGGACACCTAGGACACATGGTGTTGAAAAAATGGACTTAATTGAACAAATACACCCTGCCAATTTAGTTTTGCCCTACGCGGCCGCACACTATTGTTGTGCAGTCCGCGCGCTTGACTTTCATGAAGAGCCAGACCTGCGCGACCGCGGTCCAAATCAGTGCAGACCGCATGCCTAAGGTTCAGAGAATGTAAAATTTGGTTATCTCTTCTGTGCGGATGGCGTCTATTTCTGGGCGGTCCGCGTTGACCTCGCCGCGATGCAAATCAGTGCGGTCCGCGTAGGTCAACTTCAGAGAGTTGGTAATTTTGGTGATCAGCCTGTGCGGACCGCGTCCATTTCTGGGCAGTCCGCGTTGACCTCATGCGGCCGCGGTGCAAATTAGTGCGGTCCGCGTGGGTCAACTTTAGAGGATTATGCATGTAGCTGCTTAGCCTGTGCGGACCGCGTGGCAAAATGTTGCGGTTCGCATGACCTCTGTTACCCTACTGTGCCTGTTCTTTGTATATACTCTTCTTGCATTGTATACTGCTCACGTGCTTTGACTAACCAATCTAGACTCTACTTTTTGCAGACAACGACGAAGAAACATATTGCATAACGTGGGGGTAAACAACCCGGGAGGGGTGGTCCCTCCCGAGGGGGCAAGGGAAAAAGGATTGTAAAACTCACCCCAGAGGTTCAGGAAAACACAAAAAAAAACCCGAAAGTTGATTCGGGAAGCTGATAGAGCGGCCTCTCATTCCACGGGGAGTGACTACATACCTTCTAGAAGTGTGACCTCAGAGTCTTCCCCCTCCTACATGTCCGTCTCAGTACCCAACATGGCGTCATCATCTCCAGACCAAGACCAACCCACAACTGCCACCTCCAAGCCAGTAAATGTAGTCTCAGACTCGTCTGATGTGTCTCGAGCTGAGAAGAACAGTGATGATAAATACTCCACTTCTCCCATAGCTTCACTATCAGGGGAGAGTGGAGGACATGCGGAAGGAGGAGAGGCACAGGTGGGTGGTATAGAGCGGACAAGGGACCCAAATGTGTGGACTGATAGGTTTGTGAGTCAGTTGGCATGGCACAAGTTCAGAGAGTGGTGGCCAAAGAGAAGGTTGATTCCGGAGAGGAGATTCATTGATGCGGACTTGCTACCGCACAACCCTCATGTGCAAGCACAATTCCATACTAGAGAGGGTTGGAGCTTTTTCAAGGAGCGGGTGGAGAATGTAAATGAGCACATGGTAAAAGAATTCTACGCAAACATCCACCATATAGTCCGGGATTCCACCGCCACAAAAGTGAGGGATCAAGTTGTGTTGTTTGATGGGAAGTCCTTAAATGAATTCTTGGGGTTCGCAGATGAAAATGAGTCCCAATATCTGGAGAAGTTGGCCCTGAAAGAGGAGGCCCGTCCTTGGTTAGCAGAAGTGGTAGCCGCTCCCGGCACTATTCTGGTGTGGCTAAAGGCACAAGAGAAGATTTATAGAAACACCCTCAGCTTTGAAGCGAAAGGGTGGTTGACCTTTGTCTGCAACCGATTGGACCCTACCACCCATGACCATTCAGTGCCTATCGATCGTGCAGTGTTGGTAGCTTCGATTATGGCCAACTTCCCATTGAACGTGAGAAATATCATGCATCGGGTAATCTCAACTGTGGGCTATGAGACCAAGACAAACTATCCCTTCCCAACACATTGATATTGTACTTCAAGTAGATGAAAGTGAAAAGAAAGAAATTTGATGTACTGGTGCTTCCGACGGCGGCTTATTCGTGGTATGATTAAAAGGGTCCGGACAACCCTAAGACGGCTAAGAAGAGCCAAGCCACCACTTCCACCACAGCTGGCCAGTCTGAGGAGCCAGCTGCCACCACTGAGCAGACCACTTCCCTCCCTCCGGGTCCTTCCACAGCACCATCCTCCCCTACCGCTGATTCGGAGATTCTAGTCTCCAAGACTCACCGGTTCACTGCCAACCAGCTTACCTATACATTGAACAGTTTGAATAACTGGATGTCGGCTGCGACATCCAAGTTGTCCACATTGACGACGGCGGTTCAGGACCATAGTGCACCAGTGATGGTGGAGGTCCCAGCTTCAATTGAGGACACACTGAAGAAGATCCTAAATAACCAGGAGAAGATGATGAAGAAGCAGGATAGTCTGGCTGAGGCCGTTGACACACATAGGAAGGCCCTCAAGAGCCTTGCTAGGGAGCATAGGAAGTTGAGAAAGACCAAAGCCTCAACGGAGTCAGTTTCAGCTCTAAAAGAGTAGGTGGACAAGGTGGTAGCAAATCAATTGCCTTTGGACTTGTTGTTTGGAGAGCCGGCCGTAGAGCCACAAGCGGAGCAGCCACAAGAGGAGCCCAGACCACGCAAGAAGAGGAAACTCCCCAACACTGAGGGAGTTATGATTATGGTAGCTCCTGAGCAGGAGGGGCCCTCCAGTGCACCCACAACAGATGAGCCTCCTCTAGAGCAGTCACCTGTCCCAGCAGCACATCAACAGGTTGGGGACCAGTCTGAGGTCCCCACCACTACAGCGGATGAGGGAGCCAGTGAGCAGAGTCATCCAGTTGATCAGTCTTGAGGGGCCATCTATACCCTTTCTTTTTATGCTTGTTTGATAGTTAGCATTGGGGACAATGCTAGCCCTTATTCGTGGGGGTGTGCCCTACTATTTTTATTTTGGACTGTATATATTTTGATTACTTTTAGTACACTCTTAGATGTAGTATTTGTATATATTTTGATACTTTGATCTACTATAGTTTCATTTTGAACACTTTGAATTTGTATATTCGGATCTATCTTTGTACATATTCATTTATCTTTTCATTTTTGGTTATTCTCGTAGAATCATTAGACTTTGTTTTATGTTTTCAATAAACCCTTGACTTTCTTAATTCCACGGTTCTTTCCAAGGGTAAAGTGTTGTGTGAACTGGCGGCTCTTCCCTATGATAGATAGCGTGACAACTTTCTTAAGGGTTGAGTCAGTTTTTTCTTTTTCTTTTTTATTTTCAAACTTTTGATAGTTAAGGGTACCTCGGGCGAACTTCACTTGGGCCTAGCACATTTGTCCCCGATCTTATGGTCAAAGACATCAAGTTGTGTCTAGAATGGTGAAAGTTGTGGCCTTGAGAATCTTGTGTTGACCGAACAACCATCGATTGGTCATATGGACCAACGCGTGCTTGAATCTTATCCGAGGTTGTTGTGGCCCTTCGACTCAATTTTTTGTGATCTCTGAGTGTAAGTGTGGTGAGAAATAGAATTTCGAGTCCAAGTACCGTACCAATGGTCTAGAACTTGCCCCGAATGTTTGTTGAAGCGAAATCCTAGGTGAAACTTGACTTGAGAAGTGAGTGTAGGCCACCTTTGATCCTAATGAACATACCTTAAATAATTCCTTCCAACCTATCAATAAATGAATCCCTAGTCACCCCTTTGAGCCTAAAACCTTATTCCTTCATAAACCAAAGTGCAAGCCTATACCCGTTTCAATTTAGACCTTCTCTTGGCACCCATAATCTTCCCTTAAAGTGATTGCAAATGTATAAGTTTGGGGGGGGGGGCGAAGACAAGATATGCACAAGAAAGGCACCAATGTGGTAAAAAGGCACAAAAGGAAGAAGGAAAAGAAAGGCATTGAAAAAAAAGGAAACAAAGAGAAAAACAAGCAAAAAGCTGAATAAGACCCAAAAAGGGGGGACCAGAAAGATTTGAAAAGTGAAAAGGAAGAAGGAAAAATGTGAATGAGGTGATCAAAGAAAAAAATGTCAATTGCAAACGGAAGAATGCCATGGTGTCTCTCTTTCAACCTTTAAAAGAAGAAATGTTAAAAAAAAAGAGTCAAAAAAGTGTGCCATAAATGAATCAAAAGAAGCGCTTTAGGGAAGGTTGAACAAATAAGTGCTAAATTCCTACCCTACCCAAAAAGCCTTCACAATTACTCCCAAAAAAGTCCTATATGATCGCAAGTTGAGAAAAGCCTACATTAGTGGATACGTACATAAAGGGCAAGCCTATGGTACCTAGCATCGGGCTTAGGGTCTCTTCTTTGAGAGAGCGAGTGTGAAATCCTCTACATTGATTTGTGTGAAAATACTCTAAAAGGTGAGGTGCACTTAGGGAGAGCCGAAGATGTATGAGTTTGGGGTCCACAATAACCATAGTGTTTTAAGAAAGGCTCCTTGATGGATCGAGTCAACTCTCAAAGCTCTTGTGTCACACTTGATCCATAAAGCTTCAAATTTTAAAAAAGGTGTCAATGATACATTTGCATTAGGGACAATTGTTAGTCCCAATTGATGTTTGTGAGGTCACCCTCGGACAAATAGGGCTTGTTTTTGGCGTCTTTTCTCTGAAAGTTAGGTCTTAATTTTTGATTTGCTTGAGGACAAGCAAAGGTTTATGTTTGGGGGAGTTGATAACTAGGAACTTTGCATGTTTTAAACCCCTTCTTGCCCGAGCTTTGGGCATAAAATCTGTTGAACTGACCTTGAATTGCTTACAAGTGAGCTATTTTGTAGGTTTGAGCGACAAAAAGACAAATACCGTCAAATCAGCTCAAAAAGGAGTGAAACCGGCTAAGCGACAAAGGAAGAAGTTGAAGGACTCAAAAGAATCCTGTGCAGACCGCATTGTTTTGGTGTGCGGCCGCACAGGTCGATTCAGGGAATAGATCAATCACAACTGCTACTGCGCGGACTGCACTGATTTGGTGTGCGGCCGCGCAGGAATGTTAAGAGAAAGCCCAGCTCACAGGCAGATCCATGCGGACCGCGTCCACTATTGTGCGGTCCGCAATAATGAAGACCAGAGAAGAACTGTTCAAGGAACAATCCCACGCGGCCGCGTACCAAATCAGTGCGGCCCGCGTGGGTGAGGAATTATAGAGTCTGCAGTCAGAAGATTTACACAGTGCGGCCGCGTTCCATCTCTACGCGGTCCGCATTACTGTACCTACGCGGCCGCGTGACAAATGTACGCGGTCCACGTGACTTGTTCCAGCACCAGTCCTTCTGAAGCCCAAATGCCTTACGCGGCCGCACGACAATAGTGTGCGGTCCGCGTGAGACCCGCAGGGGTACTTTTGTCCGGAAATTACTGTGTAGTATAAATAGCTTCTTTTACTTTTTTAGGTTATGTCAGACATTAGATAGTAGCAGCTGAGCTCGTGAGAACACAATATACGCCTATTTTGGGCAATTTCTTAGTATTTTAACATTAGATTTAATTTGTAATCCATTATTATGTCAATTTCATCTTTAGTTTCTTCATATTCTTCACTTTCCATGGCTAGCTAAACCCATAGCTAGGGTTGTAGCCCAACCCTAGTGTGGGTAATTGATGGGTTAGATTATTAAATGCTTAGATGATTATGGGTGTTAGGATTTGGGTTGATTGAATGTTTTTCATTGGGATTTTGTGGTTGCAAACACTAAATCTAGTTTTGTGGGTTTGGGCTCTACTTGAGAAAGAGAGTCTAAAATCTCTCAATCAATTCCAACAAGGATTTGGGATGGACCCATGAGAATGGTAGTCCCAAGTAACGGGTATAAACCTTGAGAGAGTAATTACCCAACTTGAGCCTAAAGTTGCTTGGGCAAATTAGCCTACCCAATTGGTCTCGAGAGAGTCAATTGGGCAAAATTGTTCTCTCTACCGAGAGGTGTGAGAATGAATGCATAGAGCAACGGTTATCCAATAATCCCATTACATCATCTTTAAATTTCATTACCCATTAGTTATTCCACCTAGGTAAATGCTACTTCCCTAGTCCCCTTTCCTATTTGCATATTACACTTAGAATTAATCTTAGCATAATCTAGATTTCATATTATTAGTTTATAAAATAGTTTGTAAAGAGAAAACACAAAAATGGTTGAAGTCAAACTAGAAGCTAAATCACAATATTAGTGCAACGTAATTTCTCACTCCAATATCTAACTCCCTGTGGATTGACCCCGAACCACTATTCGGGTAAAAGTAGTTGTGCCCGCTCATTCCTTCGGGTTGAGTTTGCTACGATAAGCTCTCTAGCCATGATGGACCGGATCGGTGGAATAAGGCCCTCAATAAACCTCCGCACTCTCTCCCGGACCGTGGCTACCGAGGACGGTGAATGCCTGGCTAACCGGGTGAACTGACAGCATACTCCGATACTGTCATAGAGCCCCGACGCAACCACTCAAACTCCGATCGCCAAGCATTCCTAAGGCTCTGGGGAACAAACTCCCTAAAAAACATATCAGAAAACTGTGTCCAGGTCAACGAGGCAGACTCATCTGGACTATCCAACTCATACGTGCGCCACCAATCATAAACGGCCCCTCGAAGCTGAAAAGTAGTAAAAGAAACCCCACTGGTCTCCACTATACCCATAGTACGGAGGGTACGATGACAGTCCTCCAGAAATCCCAATGCATCATCTGAAGCCAAGCCACTGAACACTGGGGGATCATATTTCTTGAACCTCTCTAACCTACGCTGCTCGTCCTCGGAGGCAGCTGGCCCACCTCCGGGCTTTACTGGTACGGCATGAGGCATAGTAATAATCTCTGGAACCTGCCCTACGGGCACTCGCTGCTCAGGTGTGTTGGCTGCGGGAGTCTGGGCCCATCCCCCGGCCTGAGATGTTACTGCAGCGAAAGGAAGCAACCCCGCCTGAGCTAGAGTAGTATACATGCTCATAAACTGGGCAAGGGTCTCTTGGAGTGCTGGAGTAGTAGTAGTTTTAGTAGGTGTACCATGTGCTTGCGCTCCAACCTGATCCACCATTGGTGCCTCAGCGGCAGCGCGCGCGGGTGCTGTGGCTGCACCTCGGGCACATCCTTGACCTCTACCATCGCCCCGGTCTCTAGCGGCAGCGGTAGGGGGCGCGTGTGCCTCATCCTAACGAGTAGCACATGTCCTCGCCATCTGTGAGAGAATAGAAGACAGAAGTTTAGATTTGGTGTCCAAATATCGCACGACAAGGAATTCAAAATAAATGAAGAGTTTCCTAAACAGTTACATAGCCCCTCGTAGATAAATACAAACGTCTCCATATCGATCAACGAGAATCTAAATAACCTGTCTGTGTCCCGTGACTCCTATGAACCTAGAGCTTTGATACCAACTTGTCAAGACCCTAGTTCACGAATCGTGAACATGTCATGACGACACCCAGTCTTCGCGACTAGGTAAGCCTAACATAATATGAAATATACACTTTCATGAAAGAAAATATAAGATAACAGCGGAATGACGAAAAAAAATGTAACAAGTGCCGCTTGGCACATACACTTCGCCAAATACTAGGAGAAAACACAACTACCAAGACCCGGAAACTCACGAGCAACACAAACTAAGAAAGAGTACAACTATGGCTCTATATATTAAGAGTGTCTACACAACGAAATAAAAGAAATAACTGATGCCGCTAAGATGAATAGAAGAAGGCCCTCCGGATCTGCGGACGTAGCAGATCATACCTCGAGTCTCCTGAAGTGCTGCTAGATCACCTGTAGTGTGGCTGATAGGATGTACCTGGATCTGCACAACAAAAGTGTGCAGAAGGGTAGCATGAGTACACCACGACGGTACTCAGTAAGTGCCAAGCCTAACCTCGATGGAGAAGTGACGAGGAAGGTTTGGGCCCTACCGAGAAATAATAAAAATAATGATATTAATAATATCGAGCAATTCAAATAAGAATAAGATTGAAATAACAGCAATGAGGTAAATACTACAACCGTTTACAATTAAGCTAACAAGGAGAAATCAACACAACAATGTAAAAATCAACAAGTCCAGGATCTCCCGGAATTGAACCCGTAGTCCCTCTCTATACTCAGCAACTCAGGATCTCTGGGAAACGAACCCATAGTCCATATATCAGTCTCATAGGATCTCCGGGAATTGAACCCGCAGTCCTTTATCTCAGTATCACAGGATCTCCGGGGAATCGAACTCGTAGCCCCTGGATCTCCGGGAATTGAACCCGCAGTCCGTATCTTAATATCTCAAGATCTCCGGGAATTAAACCCACTGTCCGTATCTCAATAACTCAGGATCTCAGGGAATTGAACCCACAGTCATTGTCTCAATATCTCAGGATTTCCGGGAATCGAACCCGCAGTCCATATCTAAATATCTCAGGATCTCCGGGAATTTAACCCGCAGTCCTTTACCACAGTAGCATCGAATCTCCGGTAATTGAACTCGCAGTCCTTTACCTCAGTAGCATCGGATCTCCGGGAATTGAACCCGCAGTCCACAAACACAAACATAATCAATACATGGAAAAACAGAGAGAAATATGAAGTACCTAGCTACAAATTACACCAAATCCAGTCTCAACAAGTTCCTGGAAGGTCAATTAAGACAAGTAGGCACTTAGAAAGATAATCCTATCTAATCATGCTTCTCTAACATACACCAGATAAATCTTACAATTGAATCAATTAAATAACAAGGATATCACGATTTGAACAGTTCAAGTAAGGTGGTTTTTCAACAATCTGCGCAAGTACATGCCCGTCACCTCAATCAACATATATATATATCCTAGGGGAGAAGGTTCCCCCATGCAAGGTTAGACAAGTCACTTACCTCAATCCGGTACAAAACTGCTATGAAACGATTCTCTTGCCACGAGTATCCGACTCCGATGGCCCAAATCTAGTCAAACAATTACACAGTGTAAATAACATCGCAAGAAACCAATTACAATGATAAAATTAAAGCTACGGTACGAACATGGGTGAAATGACCAAAATACCTCTGCAGCCATTGGCTTGGAAACGAAATATTTTTATGTTTTTAGAACCCTCGTACTCTCATGAGTCTATCCATATAAAATTTATCGAAATCGGAGTTCGTTTACCTCTCCAATTCATCAAAGTTTCTTCTATGAAACTACCCCAATTTTACACCCCTAATCCGAATTAAAGGAAGGAATTGAGTTTAGACTAGCGAATAATGATCACAAGAGAGTACGAAATCGTTACCCAATAATTGTCTCTGAAAAGCACATGAAAAATCACTCAAAACCGAGCTCCCTAGCTTGAGTTTTTGCAAAAATAGTGAAACCCTCGCGGATGAAATTTTATATACTGGTTCTGTCATCCCAGTTATTTACTCTATGCGATCACATGACCTTTGTTGCGATCACATAACACAATTTTTCTACCTCACCAATTTACCTTATGCGGTCGCATAGACAATAATGTGATCGCATAGCTCATCCAAATTGACTTATGCGATCGCACAACCTGCTCCACGATTGCATAGAACAAAATATAGGACCTGGGACCCCTAACCTTTCCACTATGCGATCGCATAGACCCCTTTGCGATTGCAGAGCACAATCATCCAAAGCTATGCGATCGCATAGCCCTTTCTGCGATCGCATAGAGCAATTTTTGAGCCTCACCCCAAGCCTTCTATGCGATCTCAGCAACCTAGTGCAATCGCATAGAGCAATCGTCTACAACATTTATGACAGCAAAACTGACTTGTTCTTCAACTTGAAATAGTCTATTTGACCCCCGGAAACACCCCCGAGCCCCCTGGGACCTCAACAAAAACCACCAACCTACTCCAAATCACGATACGAACTTGTTCCAATCATAAAAACATATCATTAAACACAAAAATCATTAAATTATAGCAGATTCAAGCCTAAGTTTCAACCAAAACTTCTGAAACCTACATGCTATCAAAAACCTGACCAAACGACGTCCGAATGACTTGAAATTTTGCAGACATATCCAAAATCACCTAAAAAAGCTACTACAATTGTCGGAATTCCAGTCCGACTCCCGGATCAAAATCTCACCTATCGACCAGGTTTCCAAAAAGTCCAAACTTCGGCATTTCAAGCCTAATTGAGATACATACCTCCAAAATACATTCCAAACGCGCTCCCAACCCGAAATCACCTAACGGAGCTAATGAAACCATCGGATTTCCGTTTCAAGGTCGTCTAAATATTGTTCCGAATACGGGCCATTTTTCAACTATAAAGCTTTTATTTAGGGACTAAGTGTCCCAAAGCACTCCAAATTCTAAAACCGAACCTCCGGGCAAACCCCAATAACAGCAATGAACTTAGGGGAAAGAGTTAATTGGGGATCGGGGCGAAATTTTCAAAAATGAGCGGCCGAGTTGTTACAGCCACACGATCCCATTTCTTAATATGTTACCGGCAAGAAACCAATAATAATTAATCATTAATATATATAGTACCGGTGTGAAACCAATAATATTTAAATCAACAACTTATATATATATATATATATATATATATATATATATATATATATATATATATATATATATATATATATATATATATATATATATATATATATATATATATATATATATATACCCAGTATCAAACCAATAATCTTTAAATAAATTCTATATATTACCGACAAAGAAGAACCAGCTTTAACAAAACTGATGAATGTCTATTTAACTTAATTGATACAATCACTCTGTCATAACAATTACTTGCTCATCTTCAAGGATCTTCAAACATGTTCTCATAAGCATCAAATAAGAATACAACAATTTAGCAATTTAGGACTCACGGTCATGCTCGACCCTCAACGTATAGATACTCGTAACCATGCCTATACGTCAGACACAACACATAACAAGTAGCAATTATACTCAATTGCTATTCCCTCAAGCTAGGGTAGACCAAACACTTACCTCGCTTTGCAACCAATTCAAAATTTCCAATAAGTGTTTCCCTTGCGAATTCGTCCGAAGCTTCAAATCTAGTCATAATAATTCAATATACTCAATATAAATCATACGAATAATTCCATATGAAATTAGTAATATTCCGGAAATTCTAACGACTTCAATCTCTTTACAATCATACAAAAGTGCACCACAATTTGGAGGATATTCATGGGTTTACTTCTTTTGGGCATTTCATCAAATACTATGTGTGCACATTTGACTACTCTTCTTAACCATGGAATTAGTTCATCCAACTACTACAATTTACCAATAATTTATCCCACCATTATTCTTTAACATCTTACACTCCTTATACCACATGTGTGATCAACCATTCACACCCAACCAACAAGATTCCATCAAATTATTAACTTTCAATCTCTACAATGGGTATTCATTGAAATTAAGAATTTATGGCTTCCAATCACTATACTATAGGTTGTAATACATGATTCATACTCATAATTCTAGAATAACTCCATATATACAAGTCTAAGGTGTAGGATTACCTCTTGTAGACCAAATCTTGAAAGACAACTTTGGGGTGTTCTTGAGGTTTTAAAGAAATTCTATGAAATCCAACAAAAATCATGTTGTAACTAGTAATTGAGAAGTGAAATCTCCATGAAAATACACTTAAACACTTACCTTAGGAGTGCAATTGGGTGCCTTGGTCGAATTGGGGGTGTTGGGGAAGCCCTAGGCTTGAGAAATGACTCAAAGTCCATCATTTCCCGTCCTTAGGTGTATTTAGAGACCTGACACTAGCGCGCCCACGCCAACCCCGCACTAGTGAGGCAGAAGATAACTCAATTAGTTATTCACGCTACTGACACATGTCCAGTAAAATGGTCATAACTTTCTGTATACACCTCCAAATGACGAACGGTTTGTTGCATTGGAAACTAGACTAAAAAGGGCTTTCATTTGATAGGTTGATCCTCACACAACTACTAATATAATGGGAGATATGATCGTTTAAAGTGAGGTCTTGTGCACACTCATTTACAATTTCGTCTATTATGAAATTTTTCCAACTTGGCTTAGACATAGGACTTTCCTTAGACCCCATATATCTTGTAGTACACCTCGTACACTTGCTATCATATCCAATTTGTATCCATCATAGTAATAGACCTCTTTCGCATAATAAATAATATAATTAGAACACATCAACTTTCTTACTTCGTCAAAAAACGTTGAATTGTCCTATGGACTTCCAAATCCAATTTCGGACCCACGCCGAAGTCTGAAATCACCATACGAAGCTATTGACATTATTAAAACCAAGTCACCTCTCCGATCAATTCTTTCCATTTGAGCTTCACAAATAAGATTTTAAGTTGTCTTTGAATTTAACTCCGAATCTTACAAAGATCGAACTTGACCACACATCATGGTCATAATGTGTATTATGAAGCTTCTCAAGGTCTTATGCCGTTGAACGGAAATGGAAAATTCTTAAACGAAAATGTTGGTCAGTATATTCTCCACCTCTCAAACAAACATTCGTCCTCGAACGTACTAAGAATTAATCGAAAGCAGTTACTAAGAACTCATGGTTGATCCTACACTACCGCATTCAAAATATGTATGACGATGCCATCTCAATTGAGATTATTCCTTTCCTACATATTTTTTTTCTTTTAAACTTTAAGACAAAATTTCTTACACTCAAATCCTTTTTCAAAAGGTCTAATTTTCACATCACCACACAGTATTATTCTCATGTCAAGACACATAAACTTTTAACGGCGCTTACCTTTTCCCCCACTTAGGGTTATTCATCCTCAAATACACAACGTATATATTTCCTCCCACATTTCAATATTCCAAAAATATTCTATCTCCCAAATTTTTCAGAAATTTTGGCAGAGTCTCCACTGTACTCGAGACTATCCACCTGTTAGAGTAACACCCAAACAACTCATAATAATACATTCATAACTTAACAATGCCCCACAATGTATATGTCGATAACACTATTCTCTGCATTACAAGCGTGACATTTTAATAAAGATATATGGACATGACACACATCATATTTATGACGAAAACCACATCTCTGGTCTTAATAGTTATTCATGATCGATTACAAATTGCTAGCTAATATCATGCTAACCAAAAATATCGTTTCAAACCTCCATTTCTAACAACGAGGCATAAAGACCTCAAAATTCATTACTCGAATTAACGAGTCACATTTAATGCCACCAGGGCACTTATCTTGCGGGAAATAACTCTATAGTTACAATACAAATGGGCAAATTATGCACAGAGATATTCATACATGAATTTTCAAATAAGCCTCATAGGTATACTCACTATAGGTACTATAGTACCACTTTTTTAATTTCACAAGGGAGAACTTTAAATTCATAATTTTTTTACAACAAGGACCTTGTCCTTATATAACATCCACCATAGCCTGTAGCTGGTTTAAATATCTCACATCATAAAAAATTACGAGGATCTTGTCCTCAACTCTGTCCCACAAGAAATATGCATATCGTGCCAACTGAAAATTTTTTATATCCTTTCTTTTTCTTCTAAATAAATTCCGTCAAACAAAACCACAACATATGATGAACCCTCACACCAATAAGGAATAAAATTCACAATTTAAATCAGTTTTCTTGAAATCACATCAAACCCACATCACAACTATTTTAGTGACTAACACAAAATGATAGACATAGTGAACTTTATATAATATCCCAACAGGAGTATTAACATAAGTTAATTTAAGATTACGAAGCTCACTCATGATTGGAGCAAATTAGGACAACTTATCTCTATACCCAAAACCGAATCAAGTTACAGAAGTTGTTACTTTATAAAAACTCGAGATCATACTTTTAATGACACCATCTGGTATAGCGACCTCAGCTATACCCAAGCAAATATATCAATGGGTCGGGCCTCCACCTCTTAGGCTCCATCTACCGGGTTTTCCTCCACCTTTACTTGGTAGTGTATATAGAGTAGTAACAATAATAGAGTACGTGGCACGTGTGCTCTGATGGAACAAATTTCTCCCATGTCTGAGACAATTTTATCACGATGTTCCTAGTATCACAATATTCATTACAACCAACGGTCCAACATATCTTACCGAGTCTATGTCGGATAACTACGATAACCATTGTAGGAATCCCATGCCACTTGTACATTAAAAGATGAATGCCCCACGTGAGTGTTGTGATTAACTTAAGCAATACGAGTATACTGAATATGTTTCCATGACCCCGTTGATACTGAAATGTAGGATTATTAAGGATGTGGGAATATCTCAAGTCTCATTATAATCCCGTTCAAATCTTAGCTCTTGATCATATACAAGTTTTGGAGAACCTTTCAATACCACATAAATACATCTCGGGTCAAAATTGGTATAACACATGATCTCGCAATCTTATCATTGATAATTGACTTATCTCACTAGGTGTGAAATCATAAGACATATTTTCGATGATCCATAATGTTAACCTTCACAACTCATATATGTCAACTAGACGTCAAGGCTCATTGCACCCCTACATGATTCACAGAGTGATCTCTCAATACTTTCGCATCATCAATCTTGGCAACACGTGGTAAGAGTGATTTAGCAATCCTGGCTCCATTATAACCCCTTTGTGGTACCTCTGACCATTGGCGCATAATTATTATCAATTGCACAATTTCATACACGAGTGGATGTAAAACAACATAAGTTATATAATTCAAGTTGAATAAACGTCGCACTATAAGGAATGAAAGAAGTGAGGTTATCCTAATAGTTTTGTAGCCTCTTGAAGATAAGTACAGACATCTCCATACCGATCTACAAGACTCTACTAAACTCTCTTATAACTTGTAGCAACTATGAACCTAGAGCTCTGATACCAACTAGTCACGACCCAAAAATCCTTCCGAAGGAGTCGTGATGGCACCTAGTCTTCAAACTAGGTAAGCCTAACATAAACCGAAATAACATTGATACTTATTAACTTCAACTAAAATTTCTCTAAACGATTTATAATTCCCAAAACTAGTAGTACAAGTAACAAGCCTTTCTAAGAATAGTTATACATTATAATTACATCACTGTTCCGAATCAAAGGGAATGAATGGAAATAAGTACAATTGAAGGTGACTCTAAGGACTGCGAATGCTGTAGCAGGTTTTCCTTGAGTCTCCACCACAATGAATAGCTACCATCGATCAAATACCTGGATTTATACACAAAAATGTACAGAAGTGTAATATCAGCACAACCGACCCCATGTGCTGGTAAGTCTCTAGCCTACCCCGGCTGTAACAACCCGACCGGTCGTTTTGGAAAATTACGCCCCAATCCCCAATTTAACCGTTTCCCTAAGTTCATTTCTGCTATTGTGGTTTGCCGGGAGAGTCAGTTCTGAAATTTGGAGCATTTGGGACACTTAGTCCCTAAATGAGAGCTTTAAAGCTAGAAAATGGTCCGTAGCCGGAACATTGTTAAGACAACCTCGGAATGGAAATCTGATGGTTCCATTAGCTCCGTCAGGTGATTTCGGGGTTGGGAGCGCGCTCGGAATGTATTTTGGAGGTCCGTAGCTCAATTAGGCTTGAAATGCCGAAGTTTGAAATTTTGGCGAAACCGAACGATAGGTGAGATTTTGATCCGAGGGTCGGAATGGAATTCCAACAATTTCTGTAGCTTCGTTATGTGTTTTTGGATATTTTCGCAAATTTTCAGGTCATTCGGACGTCGTTTGGTCGGGTTTTAGATCGAGTGTGCAATTCAGAAAGTTTTAAGAAATTTAGGCTTGAATTCGATGTGAATTATGGGTTTTGATGTTGTTATACGTGTTTTTATGATTGGAATAAGTTCGTATCGTGTTTTGGAGTATGTTGGTAGTTTTTAATGGGGTCCCGGGAGCCTCGGGATGAATTCGGGGGTCCAAACGGACCAATTTGTGCCAAAAGGCACTGTTGTTTCTGCTGCAATAAATGCAGAGAATTTTTGTGCTTTGCGATCGCATAGGGTGAATTTGGGAAGCTCTACGATCGCGAGGTTTAGTCTGCGATCGCGTAGGGTAGCGGAGTGAGAACTGGTAGTTGTTCTTCGCGATCGCGACGCGAGGGATGCGATCGCGTAAGGTGTTAATTGAAAGTAGTGCGATCGTGTTGAATGGCCATGTTGAGCACTGCGATCGCGGCTGAGCCTACGCGATCGCGTAGAGGAAAAACTGGCCACCCAGGAGTTGTGCATCGCGATCGCGAGCCAAGTGCTGCGATCGCGTAAAGTTAATTGGCCCGGCAGTGACTTTAAGTCCAGAACACTTTAGTCGCGGCCTAACACACAAAAACCACCATTGTTGAGCTCCAAGAGAGGAAATTGAAGGGGAAACGCTGGGATATCATCGAGGGTAAGTTTCTTGACCTTAATTCGTTAGCTTATCATGAAATCCGTGATTATTTCACTGAAAATGGAATATTAAAGGTGGGTTTGAGCCCTAGGCCTAAATTTTAGAAAACCTTTAATTTGAATGGGCAAACGAAGTCCGATTTTGATAACATTTATATGCACAGACTCGTATTGAGATAAGGAACCCAAATATATAACTTTCGTGATTTTTGATAAGTGTACTGAAAGTCGGATTTTGGCAACTAGTGGGTTTTGGTGTATTTTGAGTTGTTTTGATTGGGTAATGCCCAATTGGCCTATTTTGATGTGATTCTATTGATTTTTATCAGATACTACACCTGTGGAGGCCGACTTTCGCGGCAAAAGAGTTGTTTCTTAGCGGTTTTGTACCGGAGTTAAGGTTAGTGGCTTGTCTAACCTCGTGTGGGGGAACTTCCACCCCTAGGATATTATGTGATAGTTTGAATGCCTTGTATGCGAGGTGACGGGCGCGTACATGCGCTGGTTGTTACAACACACATTTTACTTGAATTGTCCGATTAGTGATATTCCCGCTCTTAGCTGATAAAAGCGTCATTTTACCCGGAATTAGTTAGAAAAGCATGATTAGCTAGGATTCGACATGTTTAATTGCCTAGTCGACTTACTTGAACTTCTTGATAAATTGTTAGCACTAGTCTTGGTGAAGTTGTAGTTAAACATATTATACTCTCTCTGTGTGTCTTTTCTTTATTTGATGTTGTAGGGACTGCAGGTTCGATTCCCGGAGATCCTGAGTTATTGGTAGGGACTGCGGGTTAGATTCCCGAAGATCCTGAGTTATTGGTAGGGACTGCGGGTTCGATTCCCGGAGATCCTGAGTTATTGGTAGGGACTGCGGGTTCGATTCTCAGAGATCCTGAGTTATTGGTAGGGACTGCGGGTTCGATTCCCGGAGATCCTCAATTATTGGTAGGGACTGCGGGTTCGATTCTAGGAGATCCTGCGTTATTGGTAAAGATTGCGGGTTTGATTCCCGGAGATCCTCAGTTATTGATTGAGTTTGTTACTTGTTGTTATTTAATCGTAGACGGTTGCAGTGATCACTTTATTGTCATTATCTCGGAATTATTATCATTTAGACTGCTTATTGTTGTTATTATCATTATATTATTATTCTCTAAGTAGGGCCCTGACCTTCCTTGTCACTACCCCATCGAGGTTAGGCTTGGCACTTATTGAGTACCGTCGTGGTGTACTCATGCTACTCTTCTGCACACTTTTGTTGTGCCGATCCAGGTACATCAGGACATGCTCATATCAGGTGATTCATCAGCGCTTGGGGAGACCTCGAGGTATGATCTACTACGTCCGCGGATCCGGAGGATTCCTTCTATTCTATTAGTGCTAGCAGATGTTTTCCTTCATTCCGTTGTTAGATACTCTTTACACATAGAGCTACAATTGTATGTTCTCTTTTAGTCTGTGTTACCCGTGGGATTCCGGATCTTGGTGGTGTTTTATACAGTGTATTTGACGGGTGCATGTGCCAAGCGGCACGGATTACATCCCTTTTATCTTATTTTTCCGCTAATTCTTATTAAATGTGCATAAACAGGTATATTCCGTAACGTGTTAGGCTTACCTAGTCATGGGGACCGGGTGCCATCACAACATGTTCATGATTGGTGAACTTAGGTCGTGACAAGTTGGTATTAGAGCTCTAGGATCATAGGAGTCACGGGACACAGACCGGTTACTTCGAGTCTCGCTGATCGATACAGAGACGTCTGTATTTATCTACGAGGGGCTATGTAACTGTTTAGGAAACTCTTCATTTCTTTTAGATTCCTTGTCGTGAGACATTTTTGGCATCAAATCTAAACTATTGCTTTCTATTCTCGCACAGATGGTAAGGACACGTGCTACTCGCGACGTTTAGGTACCCGCGCCCCCTGTTGCTACCGTTAGATGCCGGGGCTGAGGTAGAGGACGAGGAAGCGCCCGAGGTGCAGCCACAACACCCGCGCGCACCGCCGCTAAGGTGCCACAGGTAGACCAGGTTGGAGCGCAGGCACCTGGTACACCGACTACAGCTGCCACTACTCCAGCACTCCAGGAGACCCTGGCCCAGTTCATGAGTATCTATACCACTTTAGCTCAGGGAGGAATACTTCCTCTCGTCGCGGCTATATCCCAGGCCGGGGGAGGGGCAAAGACTCCCGCAGCCGTTACACCTGAGCAGTATGTGCCAGTGGGATAGGTTCCAGAGGTTTTGGTTAAGCCTCCTGCCGCCCCAGCACAGCCCGGAGGTGAGCCAGCTGCCTCTGAGGACGAGCAGCGTAGATTGGAGAGGTTCAAGAAATATGACCCTCCAGTGTTCAGTGGGTTGGCTTCAGATGATGCATTGGGTTTTCTGGAGGAGTGTCATCGTATTCTTCGTACTATGGGGATTGTGGAGACCAGCGGGGTTTCCTTTACTGCTTTTCAGTTTCATGGGGCCGCTTATGATTGGTGGCGCACGTATGAGTTGGATAGTCTAGAGAGTCTGCTTCATTGACCTGGACGCAGTTTTCAGATTTGTTTTTGACGGAGTTTGTTCCCCATAGCCTTAGGGATTTTTGGCGCTAGGAGTTTGAGCGGTTGCGACAGGGCTCCATGCCAGTATTGGAGTATGCTATCAGCTTTACCCGTCTAGCCAGGCATGCACCGGCTTTGGTAGCCACGGTCCGGGAGAGGGTGCGGAAATTTATTGAGGCCTTGATTCCGCCGATTTGGTCCAGCATGGCCAGGGAGTTGGAGACAGATATATCTTATCAGCAGGCAGTGAGCATTGCCAGGAGGATCGAGTGTATGCTCCCTAGAGAGCGGGAAGAGAGAGAGGCCAAGAGGTCTCGTGAGTCGGGCTATTTCTCTAGTGCCCGCACTTCAGCAGCCGGTCGTTTTGGCAGGGGTTATTCCAGTCAGCCAGTTCACTCAGCATTGCCAGCAGCTGGTAGTACTTCAGCTCTTCCAGCACCTTAGGAGCCTTATTATGCTCCCCCGGCTTCCAGTGCACCTCCTGTGTGGGGTACCTCCAGGGGTTAGACTAGTGGGGGTGAGGCCGGTCAGTCACAGCCACCACATCCTCCCAGAGCTTGTTTTGAGTACGGGGATACTCGCCATCTAGTTAGGGAGCGCCCCAGGTGTAATAGAGGAGCACCTTCACAGTCTTTGCAGCCTCAGCGTGGTTCACAGGGCCAGCAGGCCATCATTCTAGCCCTAGCTGCCACTCCACCTACCCTGCCAGCCAGGGGCGGGGATCAGGGTACCAGAGGCCATCCTCGAGAGGGGGGACAGGCCAGATTCTATGCTATTCCTGATCGCGCTGCGGCTGTTGCATCTGATTCTGTTATCACAGGTATTATTCTAGTTAGTCACAGGGAGGCATCGGTTCTATTCGACCCTGGTTCCACTTTTTTGTATGTGTCTTCTTACTTTGCTCCTCATCTGGGTGTGCCTCGGGATTCTTTCAGTGCCTCCATTTATGTTTCCACTCCGGTGGGTGATTCTTTGGTTGTGGACCGTGTATATTGTTCGTGTTTGGTTACCATTTGTGATTTTGAGACCAGAGCGGATCTATTGCTGCTCGGGATGGTTGATTTTGATATTATTCTGGGCATGGACTGGTTGTCACCCCATTATGCTATTCTTGATTGTCACGCCAAGACCGTGACCCTGGCTATGCCAGGCATTCCACGTATTGAGTGGAGTGGTACTCTAGATCACACCCCTAGCCGTTTCATTTCCTTCCTCAAAGCTCAGCGTATGGTTGAGAAGGGGTGTGCTGCTTATTTAGCTTATGTGCGGGATGTTAGTATTGACACCCCCTCTATTGATTCCGTTCCTGTGGTACGTGACTTTGCTGATGTATTTCCAGCTGATCTCCCGGGCATGCCGCTCGACATAGATATTGATTTTGCTATTGATTTGTTGCCGGGCACTCAGCCCATTTCTATTCCACCGTACCGTATGGCTCCTCCTGAGTTGAAGGAGTTGAAGGATCAGTTACAGGAGTTATTGGGTAAAGGTTTCATTCGACCCAGTGTTTCGCCTTGGGGTGCTCCTATGTTGTTTGTGAAAAAAAGGACGGTTCTATGCGTATGTGTATTGACTATCGTCAGGTGAACAAGGTTACAATGAAGAACCGGTATCCTTTGCCTCGCATTGATGATTTATTTGACCAGATACAGGGTGCACAGGTGTTTTCTAAGATTGACTTGCGCTCTAGGTACCATCAGCTGAAGATTAGGGAGCCAGATATCCCGAAGACTGTCTTCAGGACTCGGTATGGCCACTATGAGTTCCTCGTGATGTCTTTTGGGCCGACTAATGCCCCAACAGCCTTTAAGCATTTGATGCACAGTGTGTTCAGGCCTTATCTGGACTCGTTCATGATTGTCTTCATTGATGATATTCTAGTATATTCCCAGAGTCGGGAAGAGCACGAGCAGCATTTGAGGACAGTGCTTCAGATTCTGAGGGAGAAGCAGCTATATGCCAAGTTCTCTAAACGTGAATTCTAGTTGAGTTCAGTGGCATTTTTCGGCCACGTGGTGTCGAGTGATAGTATTCGAGTAGATCCGAGGAAGGTGGAGGCCGTGCAGAGTTGGCGCAAACCCTCCTCCGCTACTGAGATTCGCAGTTTGCTTGGTTTGGCGGGCTATTACCGTCGTTTTGTAGAGGGGTTCTCTTCGATTGCAGCACCTATGACCAGGTTGACCCAAAAGGGTGCCCCTTTTCAGTGGACATATGAGTGTGAGGCGAGCTTTCAGAAGCTCAAGACGGCTTTGACTTCGGCCCCTATATTGATGTTGCCTACAGGCTCGGGGTCCTATATGGTATATTGTGATGCCTCACGATTTGGAATCGGTGCAGTATTGATGCAGGATGGTAGGGTGATTGCCTACGCATCCAGACAACAAAAGGTGCATGAGAAGAACTATCCTGTTCATGATTTGGAGCTAGCTGCCATTGTTCACGCCTTGAAGATTTGGCGTCATTACTTGTATGGGGTTTCTTTTGAGATCTACACTGATCACCGGAGTTTGCAGCACTTGCTTAAGCAAAAGGACGTGAATATGCGTCAGAGGAGATGGTTGGAGCTACTGAAGGACTATGATATTACTATTCTCAATCATTCGGGAAAGGCTAATGTGGTAGCCGATGCCTTGAGTCATCGGGCAGAGAGTTTGGGGAATTTGGCGTATCTACCAGCTTCGGAGAGGCCTATGGCGATGGATGTTCAGGCTTTAGCCAGGCAGCTTGTTAGACTGGATCTTTCGGAGCCCAGCCGGGTTCTGGCTTGTGTGGTTTCTCGGTCTTCTCTATTTGACCGCATCAGGGAGTGTCAGTTCGACGACCCTCATTTGCTTGTCCTTCAGGATAGAGTTTGGCGTGGTGATCCTCGAGATGTTACCATCGGGAATGATGGAGTTATGAGGATGCAGGGGCGTATCTGTGTGCCCAATGTAGATGATCTTCGAGAGCTAATTCTAGCAGAGGCCCATAGCTCGCGGTATTCCATCCATCCGGGTGCCGCGAAAATGTATGAGGACTTGAAACAACATTACTGGTGGAGGCGGATGAAGAGGAATATAGTTGACTATGTTTCTAGGTGCCTCAACTACCAGCAGGTGAAGTATGAACATCAGCGTCCGGGTGGATTGATGCAGCAGATTGAGATTCCAGAGTGGAAATGGGAGCGCATCACCATGGACTTTGTATCCGGGCTTCCACGGACTGTTAGGAAGTTTGATTCCATTTGGGTTATTGTGGATCGGCTGACCAAGTCCGCCCATTTTATACCGGTGAGTACTGCTTATTCATCGGAACGACTGGCGGAGATCTATATCAGGGAGATAGTTCGGCTGCATGGTATTCCAGTTTCCATCATTTCGGATAGAGGCACTCGGTTCACTTCACGGTTCTGGAGAGCCGTACAGCAGGAGTTAGGTACTCGGGTAGAGCTGAGCACAGTGCTTCATCCCCAGACTGATGGTCAGTCCGAGCACACTATTCAGATTTTGGAGGCTATGCTCCGTACGTGCGTGATTGAGTTTGGAGGTTCATGGGATCACTTCTTGCCACTGGCGGAGTTTGCTTATAATAACAGCTATCAGTCCAGTATTTAGATGGCACCGTATGAGGCCCTATATAGTAGGAGGTGCAGATCTCCCATGGGTTGGTTCGAGCCGGGCGAGGCTAGGCTACTAGGTACTGATATGGTTCAGGATGCAATGGACAAGGTTAAGGTGATCCAGGACAGACTTCGTGCAGCCCAGTCTAGACAGAAGAGTTATGCGGACAAGAAGGTTCGCGATGTGGCTTTTATGGTTGGTGAGCGGGTTCTACTTCGAGTCTTGCCCATGAAGGGCGTTATGAGGTTTGGGAAGAATGGAAAGCTGAGTCCTAGGTTTATTGGCCCTTTTGAGATTTTGAGGCGTGTTGGGGAGGTTGCTTATGAATTGGCCTTACCTCCTAGTCTAGCCGGAGTTCACCCCGTATTTCATGTCTCTATGCTCTGGAGATACCACGGTGACCCGTCGCATGTGTTGGATTTCACTTCTGTTCAACTAGACAAAGATTTGTCTTATGTTGAGGAGCCAGTAGCCATTCTAGACAGGCAGGTTAGAAAGCTAAGGTCAAAGAACATCGCTTCGGTAAGGGTTCAATGGTGGGGCCAGCCGGTCGAGGAGGCAACTTGGGAGACCGAGCGGGATATGCGCAGCCAGTACCCTTATCTTTTCACTACTCCAGGTATGTTTTCTATGCTCGTTCGAGGACGAACGAATCTTTTAAGTGTGGGAAGATGTAACGACCCGGCCGGTCATTTTGGAAAATTACGCCCCAATCCCCAATTTAACTGTTTCCCTAAGTTCATTTCTGCTATTGTGGTTTGCCGGGAGAGTCGGTTATGAAATTTGGAGCATTTTGGGACACTTAGTCCCTAAATGAGAGCTTTAAAGTTAGAAAATGGTCCGTAGCCGGAACAATGTTAAGACGACCTCGGAACGGAAATCCGATGGTTCCATTAGCTCCGTTGGGTGATTTCGGGGTTGGGAGCGCGTTCGGAATGTATTTTGGAGGTCCGTAGCTCAATTAGGCTTGAAATGCCGAAGTTTGAAATTTTGGCGAATCCGAACGATAGGTGAGATTTTGATCCGGGGGTCGGAATGGAATTTTGACAATTTCTGTAGCTTCGTTATGTGATTTTGGATATGTTCGCAAATTTTCAGATCATTCGGACGTCGTTTGGTCGGGTTTTAGATCGAGTGTGCAATTCGGAAAGTTTTAAGAAATTTAGGCTTGAATTCGATGTGAATTATGGGTTTTGATGTTGTTTGATGTGTTTTTATGATTGGAATAAGTTCGTATCGTGTTTTGGAGTATGATGGTGGTTTTCGTTGGGGTCCCGGAGCCTCGGTATGAATTCGGGGGTCCAAACGGACCAATTTGTGCCAAAAGGCACTGCTGTTTCTGCTGCAATAAATTGCAGAGAATTTTTGTGCTTCGCGATCGCGAAGCTATGTTTGCGATCGCGTAGGGTGAATTTGGGAAGCTCGGCGATCGCGAGGTTGAGTCTGCGATCGCGTAGGGTAGCGGAGTGATAACTAGGAGTTGTTCTTCGCGATCGCGACGCGAGGGATGCGATCGCGTAAGGTGTTAATCGAAAGCAGTGCGATCGCGGTCGAGGTGATGCGATCGTGTTGAATGGACAGGTTGAGCACTGCGATCGCGGCTAAGCCCACGCGATCGCATAGAGGAAAAACTGGCCGCCTAGGAGTTGTGCATCGCGTTCGTGAGCCAAGTGTTGCGTTCGCGTAGAGTTAATTGGCCTGGCAGTGACTTTAAGTCTAAAACATTTCAGTCGTGGCCTAACACACAAAAACCGCCATTGTTGAGCTCCAAGAGAGGAAATTGAAGGGGAAACGCTGGGATATCATCGGGAAATCATCGGGGGTAAGTTTCTGGACCTTAATTCGTTAGTTTATCATGAAATCCGTGATTATTTCTCTGAAAATGGAAGATTAAAGGTGGGTTTGAGCCCTAGGCCTAAATTTTAGAAAACCTTTGATTTGAATGGGCAAACGAAGTCCGATTTTGATAAAATTTATATGCCAGACTCGTATTGAGATAAGGAACCCGAATATATAACTTTTGTGATTTTTCAATAAGCGTGCCAAAAGTCAGGTTTTGGCACCTTGTGGGTTTTGGTACATTTTGAGTTGTTTTGATTGGGCAATGCCCAATTGGCCTATTTTGATGTGATTCTATTGATTTTTATCAGATACTACACCTGTGGAGGCCGACGTTCGCGGCAAGAGATTTGTTTCTTAGCGGTTTTGTACCGGAGTTGAGGTAAGTGGCTTGTCTAATCTCGTGTGGGGGAACTTCCACTCCTAGGATATTATGTGATAGTTTGAATACCTTGTATGCGAGGTAACGGGCGCGTACATGCGCTGGTTGTTACAACACATATTTTACTTGAATTGTCCGATTAGTGATATTCCCGCTCTTAGCTGATAAAAGCGTCATTTTACCCGGTATTAGTTAGAAAAGCATGATTAGCTAGGATTCGACATGTTTAATTGTAAGGCCCCGTGAAATTTTTGTGCATAAAACCTAGTAGATGTAGTGCCATGGTCCGAATGATGTGTTAGGAATGCGTAAAATTCTTCGCGGCGAGCTTGCGAGCCGCGGTTCGGACCCTTGGTAGTGATTTAAGTTTCAAAATGTAGAATAAAATTTTTTCCAGAAAAATGTCAATCTGCGGTGCACTTTTGCGACCGCAGAATCAATATGCGGTCCGCATAGTGACCGCAAATCGTTCCGCAGAGAGTT
Organism: Nicotiana noctiflora; assembly: GCA_032618575.1. Taxonomy (NCBI): domain Eukaryota; kingdom Viridiplantae; phylum Streptophyta; class Magnoliopsida; order Solanales; family Solanaceae; genus Nicotiana; species Nicotiana noctiflora. Next base: position 53,033 of record JASVEL010009802.1, read on the forward strand.
GCCCAAAATTGTGTCCAATGTGCGGTCGATATGCGATCGCATGTCAATCTGCGGTGCACTTTTGCGACCGCAGAATCAACATGCGGTCCGCATAGTGACCGCAAATCGTTCCAGAGAGTTGCCCAAAATTGTGTCCAATGTGCGGTCGATATGCGATCGCATGTCAATCTGCGGTGCACTTTTGCGACCGCGGAATCAACATGCGGTCCGCATAGTGACCGCAAATCGTTCCAGAGCCTGCGTAATTTTTTGAGCCATTCTGCGGCCACTATGCGGACCGCATGTTGATTCTGCGGTCGCATAGTGACCGCATATTTGACCCCGGCCCAGATTTTGTAACATTTTGACCCGATCTCTTCTTTAATATAACACCTTTCTTCTTCATTTTATCATATCATCTCACCAAAATTAGAGAGAGAAGAGAGGGTTTTTAGAGAGAAAAGTTCTTCATCTTCAAAGATTGTTCCAACTACTTAATTCCAAGGGATTCTAGGGCAAGGATTCAACTTCCCCAATATTTTCAAGGTAAAAACCCTAACTATTTTCTTTGATTTTCAGTTTTAATTGGGTAAAGAGAGGTTTGCATATAATAGCTTTTGAAAATAGAATTTTTACACTCATGCATGATTATTGAACTTGATTTCTAGTAAAAAGAAGTGGGTAGAAGTAAGAGTCTTCAAGAACAAGGTTGGCAAGAATAGGATATCTTGGGTAAGCATAAAGTAGAAAGTTAACGGAAGAAAAATCATCACCGGGTATGTATGGCTAATTTTGATTCTTGTGAAATCGCCCTTAGGTGTAAAATTGTTTGGCATGTGTTGATTTGAGAAATTGTATGTGATTAATTGATGTTGTTGTTGGATATTCAAAGTTGTTGTTGAACTATGAGTGTTGTGGTAAGAAATATGAACCGAAAGGTAAATGAGAGTTGAATTGGGTAAAGAATTTGTGAATAATGATTATGATGGCCTATATGGCACCTTGTGGAAAAGAAATCGAAACACTTGAGAATTGGTTTATTGTGGAAAGAGATGAAACACTTGAATTATGGAAAATTGTTGAATATACATGTGTGAATATTATTGAATGTGGAAACATTGTAACTTGGTTGTGATATTGGCTTGAGAAGTAATTGAGAACATGAAACAATGTGCAAGTTGCTTATTTGAACTTGTTGAAATTGTGTGTAGTACCTTATCTGCTGTTTGAAATTGTTGTGTTTTCACCTGTAAGGCGGGGTCGTGTCGCGCGCCGCGACGTGGTGAAATAAGGTTTGGGTTGGGGTGATAAGGGTGGCCGAGGTAATAAGGGTGGTCAGGGGTAATAAGGATGGAAAGCGATCGAAATCGCTATTGAAAATTGATACATAAATCAATAATGTGAAATTGTGAAAGGAGACAGCAGGAGAGTTTGCAACCTGTGGGGCACTGATTGCCCCTTTGTTTGACTACTTGTGCATTATGTGATTGATTGGTAATTGTTAAATTGGTTGATCGTAGGAAGTGCTTTGAGTTGAGAATTATTTGAAATGAGGAAAATGTGGAAACATGGTTGGTTGGTTTAATTAATTGTTGATGTAATTTAATGGCTTGAGTTTACTTGGGACAAAGTTTGTCCATACATACCAGTACAATTTAAGTGTACTGACGTCCCTTTTGCCGGGGGCGCTACATTCGTGTCATGATTGTAGGTGGATCAGTAGCAGGCACTTCAGCTCGTCGGCAGTAGTATTCTTCTCCTTCCACTGCCCGTCTTGGTGAGCCCCTTTCTTCCTCGGGGCCTTGTGTGGTTCTTGCCACTTCGGTTTGGATTTCATTTTGGTTTTGAAAGGTATAGCCGGAGCCTTGTTACCGGCAAGTATTGTATTTCCCTTTTGTATCCTAGAGGCTCTGTAGACATGTAAACTGTGGGACTCCAGTCTTATATATATAAGGTGTTATGTCGGGCGTTGTAAAAGTTGAAATCTTGTTAATGAATCACTCGTATCATTTTATTTGTTTAATGTGAAATCAATTATGATTAGTAATTTATTTGGTTAATGAGAAACAGTCATCACAGGGGTAACGCGTGGGAATGAAAGGCACCCAGGTCCGCTTGACTGGGGCAACCCGGTCAGGCGCCGGTCATGTCCCTCGATTTGGGGCGTGACAAACTTGGTATCAGAGCTTAAGGTTTTAAAGTGTCCTAGGATGTCTTGGAGCCGTGTCTAGTAGTGCCCTTCTTATAGGTGTGTTGTCGACCACATCATATAAGTAGGGGGCTACACGGACATTTAGGAATCTACCTACTTCTTTGTTAATCTATATCGTGCGGTAAAGTGCAATGTGGAGATATCTGTGTCTAATTCGTGCCTTGTTCCCAAATTTTCAGAATATGGCACCTAAGAAGAAGGCTAGACTCGGCCTTAGGGCCAATGCCGGCCCAAGTGCAACTGTTAATCATGTACCCGATGCCGTGGGAGAGAATGACCCACCGGTCCCGAATTTGCCTGGCCCATCTGTTCAAAACCCAAGTGTCCCTATTCCAGCTGCGGCAGAGGATGCCACCATTCCTCCTGCCAGTGTTCCTGACTCAGATACAGTTCCCGCTTCGGGCTCCGGTATCTCTAATGAAGAACTTAGGGGAGCCATCCATATGTTAACACAATTAGTGGCTGCCCAGGCCCAGAGATCCCATGATGCCCCTGCATCCTCCAGCGGACAGGGAGATTCCTTTGGCTCCAGAGTCCACCAGTTCTTGCGATTGGCCCCTCCAGAATTTTCAGGTACCGATCCAGAGGCTGACCCACAGAATTCCTTGATGAGATATACAAGACCCTCAGAGTGATGAAGGCTACAGATATAGAGGGGGTAGAGTTGGCCTCTTACAGGCTGAAGGGAGCGGCACGTTCATGGTTCGAAATGTGGGAGGATTCCCGTGAGGAAGGAAGCCCTCCGGCCAGATGGGATGAGTTCGTGGATGCATTTATGGACCACTTCTTACCTGCGGAGGCAATGGCAGCCCGTGCCACCGAGTTCGAGGTTCTCAAACAGGGCAATATGAGTGTTTGGGAGTATCACATGGAGTTCGTAAGGTTGTCCAAGTACGCTCCTCATTTAGTATCGACCATGGATGCCCGGGTTCGACGGTTTGTTCATGGCCTTAGCCCTTTGGTAGTGAATGAGGCCGCCACGGCAGCTTTGCACTCGGACATGAACTATGGGAGGATTGTGGGATTTGCTCGGGCCACAGAGGCCAGAGGAAATTGAAGATTCGTGCGGAAAGAGAAAGTAGCAACAGGGCTCGGTCAATGGGTCGTTCGGGGAGATCACTTCCGGGGAAGGGGTCATCAGGGCCATCCCGGTCATATGCTCGGTCCTCCGCGAGTGCACCGCCATCCGTGCACGGTCATCAGCAAGGCAGTTACTCGAGACCCGGTTCAGACAGCAGGAGGTCTCGTCAGTCTGGTCATCCCGGGGTGAGATCCCAGCAGCAGGGGAGACCTACATGCCCCAAGTGTGGGAGATTTCATACAGAAACTTGCTACCTTGACCTTCCAATGTGCTTCGGGTGCGGGGTGAGAGGTCACATTCAGCGGGACTGTCGTGCACCCCATCAGGGTATAGGTAGGGGATCTGCTCAGTCATCCGGTTCTTCAGCTGCTACATCATCAGCGCGTACTCCAGCAGCAGCGGGGCGTGGTGCAGCTAGGGGTGGAGCTCAGGGTAGGGGTGGACCTAGCCGATTCTATGCATTGAGTGGCCGCCAGAATGCCGAGGCTTCTCCAGATGTTGTTACAGGTATCATGTCTGTTCAAACTATTGATTGCTATGCTCTTATTGATCCAGGGTCCTCCTTGTCTTATGTTACTCCATTCATTGCTTCAAGCTTTGGGATAGAACCCGAACAGCTTCATGAGCCGTTCTCTGTGTCGACTCCTATTGGTGATTCTATTACGGCCTCACGAGTCTATAGGAATTGTGTTGTTACGGTGGGTGGTCGTGATACCACAGCCGATCTTATTGAGCTTGGGATGGTAGATTTTGATGTAATTATGGGGATGGATTGGCTCTATTCGTGCTTTGCCAAACTTGATTGTCGAACGAGAGTTATGAGGCTCGAGTTCCCTAACGAGCCACTCATTGAATGGAGAGGAAATGGTGTAGTGCCAAGGGGTAGGTTTATTTCCTACCTTAAGGCTTCGAAGATGATTAAGAAGGGGTATATCTATCACCTGGTTCGGGTAACGGACACCACCTCAGATGTGCCTATCCTCGAGTCCGTGCCAATTGTGAATGAATTTCCTGAAGTGTTTCCAGATGAGCTTCCAGGCATCCCGCCGGATAGGGAGATTGATTTCGGAATTGATGTATTGCCGGATACTCAGCCAATATCCATTCCACCTTACAGAATGGCGCCAGCAGAGTTAAGGGAGTTAAAGGAGGAGTTGAGGGATTTATTAGAGAAAGGGTTCATACGACCGAGTGTGTCGCCATGGGGTGCTCCGGTTCTCTTTGTCAGAAAGAAGGATGGGTCACTTCGAATATGTATTGATTATCGGCAGCTTAACAAAGTCACCATTAAGAATAAATATCCATTGCCTCGAGTGGATGATCCGTTTGACCAATTGCAGGGAGCGAGGTTCTTCTCAAAGATTGATTTACGGTCCGGGTACCACCAGTTGAAAATCAGGGAGCAGGATATTCCTAAAACCGCCTTCAGAACTCGTTATGGTCACTTCGAGTTTTTGGTCATGTCTTTTGGGCTAACTAATGCCCCAGCAACTTTCATGGACCTTATGAATCGGGTTTTCAAGCCATTCCTAGATTCCTTTGTGATTGTATTCATTGACGATATTCTCATATACTCTCGGAGCAGGGAAGATCATGCCGTTCACCTCAGAGCAGCATTGCAGACCCTTCTTCAGCATCAATTGTATGCCAAGTTCTCAAAATGTGAGTTTTGGTTGGAGTCCGTAGCTTTTCTAGGGCATGTTATTTCCAGTGAGGGAATTATGGTGGATCCTCGGAAGATTGCGGCAGTGAAAGATTGGCCTAGACCCACGACCCCGACAGAGATTCGCAGCTTTTTGGGTCTGGCAGGGTACTATCAGAGGTTTGTAGAGGGATTCTCAACCCTCGCCTCCCCATTGACTAAATTGACACAGAAAGCAGTTAAGTTCCAGTGGTCCGAAGCATGTGAGAAAAGTTTCCAAGAATTGAAGTCAAGATTGACCTCGGCACCAGTATTGGCCTTGCCAGAAGGCACAGAGGGATTTGTAGTCTATTGTGATGCCTCCAGAGTCGGTTTGGGATGTGTATTGATGCAGCACGGAAAGGTTATAGCTTATGCTTCCAGACAACTCAAGAACCATGAGAAGAATTATCCGACGCATGATTTGGAACTTGCAGCTGTTGTGTTTGCTTTGAAAATATGGCGGCACTATCTTTATGGGGTTCATGTAGATGTGTTTTCAGACCACAAGAGCCTCCAGTATTTGTTCAAGCAGAAGGAGCTAAATCTGAGACAACGGCGGTGGTTAGAATTACTCAAGGACTATGATATGGACATATTGTACCATCCAGGGAAGGCAAATGTGGTAGCCGACGCTCTTAGTCGGAAATCCATGGGTAGTTTGGCTCATTTGGGTGTGGATCAGAGACCCCTGGCTCGAGAGGTCTACCAATTAGCCAGTTTGGGGGTTCGTATTTCGGCGTCAGACGAGGGGGATATCTTGGTGCATAATGGAGCAGAATCATCATTGGTCGCGGAAATCAAGGAAAAACAATTCACGGATCCAACATTGGTTCGGGTGAAAGAAGCAGTCCTGAATGACAAGACCTCAGCATTTGTACTCAGTAGCGAAGATGGTGTATTGCGGTGTCAAGATAGGCTATGTGTTCCGGATGTAGACGAGCTTCGGGAAAGAGTGATGGCAGAGGCTCATACTTCCAGGTATTCTGTGCACCCCGGTTCAACGAAAATGTATCACGATCTCAAGGAGATTTATTGGTGGAACGGTATGAAAAGGGATGTGGCAGGCTTTGTAGCTAAATGTCCGAACTGTCAACAAGTGAAGGCCGAGCATCAACGGCCCGGTGGATTAACTCAGCTGATAGAAATACCAAGGTGGAAATGGGAGATGATCAATATGGATTTCGTGGTGGGGTTACCTCGCACTCAGCGTAAGTTTGACTCAATATGGGTGATAGTGGATCGACTCACCAAATCAGCTCACTTCCTGCCTGTCAAGTCCACTGATACTGCGGAGCAATATGCAAGATTGTACATCAAAGAGATAGTAAGGCTTCATGGAACTCCACTTTCTATCATCTCAGATCGCGGGGCTCAGTTCACCGCTAACTTTTGGAAGAAGTTTCAGCAAGGTTTGGGAACTCGGGTGAATCTCAGCACAGCTTTCCATCCACAGACCGATGGACAGGCCGAGCGGACCATTCAGACGCTTGAAGATATGTTGCGGGCTTGTGTCTTAGATTTTAAAGGTAATTGGGATGAACACTTGCCACTGATAGAATTTGCTTACAATAACAGCTATCATGCTAGCATTCAAATGGCCCCGTTTGAGGCATTGTACGGGAGAAGATGTAGATCGCCAATCGGGTGGTTTGAGGTAGGTGAAGCGGAATTGCTAGGGCCAGATATGGTGTACGAAGCTATGGAAAAGGTCAAGGTTATTCAGGAGAGAATAAAAACAGCACAGAGTCGTCAAAAGTCCTATGCAGATGTTCGTCGAAGGGATTTGGAGTTTCAAGTCGATGATTGGGTGTTCTTGAGGGTATCTCCCATGAAGGGAGTCATGCGATTCGGAAAGAAAGGGAAATTGAGTCCTAGGTATGTCGGGCCATATCGGATCGTTCAAAGGATTGGTCAAGTTGCTTATAGGCTAGAGTTGCCTCCTGAGATGTCATCAGTGCACCCGGTATTCCATGTGTCCATGTTGAAGAAAGTGATTGGAGATCCATCCACCATCATGCCAGTTGAAACTATAGAGGTTAATGAAGATTTGTCATATGAAGAAGTTCCAGTTGCCATTCTTGATAGGCAAGTCCGTAAGTTGAGAAATAAGGAAGTTGCCTCTGTTTTAAAGTATTGTGGCGAAGTCAACAAGTAGAGGAGGCCACATGGGAAGCAGAAAAAGAGATGAAAGAAAAGTACCCCCATTTGTTTGATCAAGCCTAGAAGAAATTAGGTGACCCTCCTACTCCTAGTAGTTGTCATCTTGCCTAAGTTGTTTCCCTCTTAGTATTAGTAAGTCTCCTTTATTTGTAATGAGTTAGATGTGTTGTTACCTTGGGTCACTTGAACCGTTCTTGATAAATGAAAGCCTTATAAAGATTTACGTGTTTAATAAACAACTAATAGTAAGTGTAGATTGGTAATGATTTGTTAAGCGTACATGGTGTGTTAAAATGGTTAAATAAGGTAAGAATTCATTGAAGTGACTAGTTTATGTGCATTCGTTGAGGTAAGAAGGTGTATACCAGTTGTGAATAGTGTTATTGTTGTATATTGTTGTTTGGTGATGTGTTTCGGGGGCCCTCTGACAGGTGGATATGTCCATAATACAAAGGAAATTCTGGCGAAATTTTTCTAAAAATATAAGAGTTAGTCAAAATTTTGATAGCTTACATATCATGTCTTTCAAAACTCATTTATTTCAAAATCCTCATTCGAGGACGAATGATCTTAAGGGGGGAGGATGTAAGGCCCCGTGAAATTTTTGTGCATAAAACCTAGTAGATGTAGTGCCATGGTCCGAATGATGTGTTAGGAATGCGTAGAATTCTTCGCGGCGAGCTTGCGCGCCGCGGTTCGGACCCTTGGTAGTGATTTAAGTTTCAAAATGTAGAATAAAATTTTTTCCAGAAAAATGTCAATCTGCGGTGCACTTTTGCGACCGCAGAATCAATATGCGGTCCGCATAGTGACCGCAGATCGTTCCAGAGAGTTGCCCAAAATTGTGTCCAATGTGCGGTCGATATGCGATCGCATGTCAATCTGCGGTGCACTTTTGCGACCGCAGAATCAATATGCGGTCCGCATAGTGACCGCAAATCGTTCCAGAGAGTTGCCCAAAATTGTGTCCAATGTGCGGTCGATATGCGATCGCATGTCAATCTGCGGTGCACTTTTGCGACCGCAGAATCAACATGCGGTCCGCATAGTGACCGCAAACCGTTCCAGAGCCTACGTAATTTTTGAGCCATTCTGCGGCCACTATGCGGACCGCATGTTGATTCTGCGGTCGCATAGTGACCGCATATTTGACCCCGGCCCAGTTTTTGTAACATTTTGACCCGATCTCTTCTTTAATATAACACACCTCTTCTTCATTTTATCATATCATCTCACCAAAATTAGAGAGAGAAGAGAGGGTTTTTAGAGAGAAAAGTTCTTCATCTTCAAAGATTGTTCCAACTACTTAATTCCAAGGGATTCTAGGGCAAGGATTCAACTTCCCCAATATTTTCAAGGTAAAAACCCTAACTATTTTCTTTGATTTTCAGTTTTAATTGGGTAAAGAGAGGTTTGCATATAATAGCTTTTGAAAATAGAATTTTTACACTCATGCATGATTATTGAACTTGATTTCTAGTAAAAAGAAGTGGGTAGAAGTAAGAGTCTTCAAGAACAAGGTTGGCAAGAATAGGATATCTTGGGTAAGCATAAAGTAGAAAGTTAACGGAAGAAAAATCATCACCAGGTATGTATGGCTAATTTTGATTCTTGTGAAATCGCCCTTAGGTGTAAAATTGTTTGGCATGTGTTGATTTGAGAAATTGTATGTGATTAATTGATGTTGTTGTTGGATATTCAAAGTTGTTGTTGAACTATGAGTGTTGTGGTAAGAAATATGAACCGAAAGGTAAATGAGAGTTGAATTGGGTAAAGAATTTGTGAATAATGATTATGATGGCCTATATGGCACCTTGTGGAAAAGAAATCGAAACACTTGAGAATTGGTTTATTGTGGAAAGAGATGAAACACTTGAATTATGGAAAATTGTTGAATATACATGTGTGAATATTATTGAATGTGGAAACATTGTAACTTGGTTGTGATATTGGCTTGAGAAGTAATTGAGAACATGAAACAATGTGCAAGTTGCTTATTTGAACTTGTTGAAATTGTGTGTAGTACCTTATCTGTTGTTTGAAATTGTTGTGTTTTCAACTGTAAGGCGGGGTCGTGTCGCGCGCCGCGACGTGGTGAAATAAGGTTTGGGTTGGGGTGATAAGGGTGGCCGAGGTAATAAGGGTGGTCAGGGGTAATAAGGATGGAAAGCGATCGAAATCGCTATTGAAAATTGATACATAAATCAATAATGTGAAATTGTGAAAGGAGACAACAGGAGAGTTTGCAACCTGTGGGGCACTGATTGCCCCTTTGTTTGACTACTTGTGCATTATGTGATTGATTGGTAATTGTTAAATTGGTTGATCGTAGGAAGTGCTTTGAGTTGAGAATTATTTGAAATGAGGAAAATGTGGAAACATGGTTGGTTGGTTTAATTAATTGTTGATGTAATTTAATGGCTTGAGTTTACTTGGGACAAAGTTTGTCCATACATACCGGTACAATTCAAGTGTACTGACGTCCCTTTTGCCGGGGACGCTACATTCGTGTTATGATTGTAGGTGGATCAGTAGCAGGCACTTCAGCTCGTCGGCAGTAGTATTCTTCTCCTTCCACTGCCCGTCTTGGTGAGCCCCTTTCTTCCTCGGGGCCTTGTGTGGTTCTTGCCACTTCGGTTTGGATTTCATTTTGGTTTTGAAAGGTATAGCCGGAGCCTTGTTACCGGCAAGTATTGTATTTCCCTTTTGTATCCTAGAGGCTCTGTAGACATGTAAACCGTGGGACTCCAGTCTTATATATATAAGGTGTTATGTCGGGCGTTGTAAAAGTTGAAATCTTGTTAATGAATCACTCGTATCATTTTATTTGTTTAATGTGAAATCAATTATGATTAGTAATTTATTTGGTTAATGAGAAACAGTCATCACAGGGGTAACGCGTGGGAATGAAAGGCACCCAGGTCCGCTTGACTGGGGCAACCCGGTCAGGCGCCGGTCATGTCCCTCGATTTGGGGCGTGACAAACTTGGTATCAGAGCTTAAGGTTTTAAAGTGTCCTAGGATGTCTTGGAGCCGTGTCTAGTAGTGCCCTTCTTATAGGTGTGTTGTCGACCACATCATATAAGTAGGGGGCTACACGGACATTTAGGAATCTACCTACTTCTTTGTTAATCTATATCGTGCGGTAAAGTGCAATGTGGAGATATCTCTGTGTCTAATTCGTGCCTTGTTCCCAAATTTTCAGAATATGGCACCTAAGAAGAAGGCTAGACTCGGCCTTAGGGCCAATACCGGCCCAAGTGCAGCTGTTAATCATGTACCCGATGCCGTGGGAGAGAATGACCCACCAGTCCCGAATTTGCCTGGCCCATCTGTTCAAAACCCAAGTGTCCCTATTCCAGCTGCGGCGGAGGATGCCACCATTCCTCCTGCCAGTGTTCCTGACTCAGATACAGTTCCCGCTTCGGGCTCTGGTATCTCTAATGAAGAACTTAGGGGAGCCATCCATATGTTAACACGGTTAGTGGCCGCCCAGGCCCAGAGATCCCATGATGCCCCTGCATCCTCCAGCGGACAGGGAGATTCCTTTGGCTCCAGAGTCCACCAGTTCTTGCGATTGGCCCCTCCAGAATTTTCAGGTACCGATCCAGAGGCTGACCCACAGGAATTCCTTGATGAGATATACAAGACCCTCGGAGTGATGAAGGCTACAGATATAGAGGGGGTAGAGTTGGCCTCTTACAGGCTGAAGGGAGCGGCACGTTCATGGTTCGAAATGTGGGAGGATTCCCGTGAGGAAGGGAGCCCTCCGGCCAGATGGGATGAGTTCGTGGATGCATTTATGGACCACTTCTAACCTGCTGAGGCAATGGCAGCCCGTGCCACTGAGTACGAGGTTCTCAAATAGGGCAGTATGAGTGTTTGGGAGTATCACATGGAGTTCGTAAGGTTGTCCAAGTACGCTCCTCATTTAGTATCGACCATGGATGCCCGGGTTCGACGGTTTGTTCGGGGCCTTAGCCCTTTGGTAGTGAATGAGGCCGCCACAGCAGCTTTGCACTCAGACATGAACTATGGGAGGATTGTGGGGTTTGCTCAGGCCACAGAGGCCAAGAAATTGAAGATTCGTGCAGAAAGAGAAAGTAGCAACAGGGCTCGGTCAATGGGTCGTTCAGGGAGATCACTTCCAGGGAAGGGGTCATCAGGGCCATCCCAGTCATATGCTCAGTCCTCCGCGAGTGCACCGCCATCCGTGCACAGTCATCAGCAGGGCAGTTACTCGAGACCTGGTTCAGACAGCAGGAGGTCTCGTCAGTCCGGTCATCCTGGGGTGAGATCCCAGCAGCAAGGGAGACCTACATGCCCTAAGTGTGGGAGATTTCATACAGAGACATGCTACCTTGACCTTCCAGTGTGCTTCGGGTGCGGGGTGAGAGGTCACATTCAGCGGGACTGCCGTGCACCCCGTCAGGGTATAGGTAGGGGATCTGCTCAGTCATCCGGTTCTTCAGCTGCTACATCATCAGCGCGTACTCCAGCAGCAGCAGGGCGTGGTGCAGCTAGGGGTGGAGCTCAGGGTAGGGGTGGATCTAGCCGATTCTATGCATTGAGTGGTCGCCAAAATGCCGAGGCTTCTCCAGATGTTGTTACAGGTATCATGTCTGTTCGGACTATTGATTGCTATGCCCTTATTGATCCAGGGTCCTCCTTGTCTTATGTTACTCCATTCATTGCTTCAAGTTTTGGGATAGAACCCGAACAGCTTCATGAGCCGTTCTCTGTGTCGACACCTATTGGTGATTCTATTACGGCCTCACGAGTCTATAGGAATTGTGTTGTTACGGTGGGTGGTCGTGATACCACAACCGATCTTATTGATCTTGGGATGGTAGATTTTGATGTAATTATGGGGATGGATTGGCTCTATTCGTGCTTTGCCAAACTTGACTGTCGAACGAGAGTTATGAGGCTCGAGTTCCCTAACGAGCCAATCATTGAATGGAGAGGAAATGGTGTAGTGCCAAGGGGTAGGTTTATTTCCTACCTTAAGGCTTCGAAGATGATTAAGAAGGGGTGTATCTATCACCTGGTTCGGGTAACGGACACCACCTCAGCGGTGTGCCTATCCTCGAGTCCGTGCCAATTGTGAATGAATTTCCCGAAGTGTTTCCAGATGAGCTTCCAGGCATCCCGCCGGATAGGGAGATTGATTTCGGAATTGATGTATTGCCAGATACTCAGCCAATATCCATTCCACCTTACAGAATGGCGCCAGCAGAGTTAAGGGAGTTAAAGGAGCAGCTGAGGGATTTATTAGAGAAAGGGTTCATACGACCGAGTGTGTCGCCATGGGGTGCTCCGGTTCTCTTTGTCAGAAAGAAGGATGGGTCACTTCGAATATGTATTGATTATCGGCAGCTTAACAAAGTCACCATTAAGAATAAATATCCATTGCCTCGAGTGGATGATCCGTTTGACCAATTGCAGGGAGCGAGGTTCTTCTCAAAGATTGATTTACGGTCCGGGTACCACCAGTTGAAAATCAGGGAGCAGGATATTCCTAAAACCGCCTTCAGAACTCGTTATGGTCACTTTGAGTTTTTGGTCATGTCTTTTGGGCTAACCAATGCCCCAGCAGCTTTCATGGACCTTATGAATCGGGTTTTCAAGCCATTCCTAGATTCCTTTGTGATTGTATTCATTGACGATATTCTCATATACTCTCGGAGCAGGGAAGATCATGCCGTTCACCTCGGGGCAGCATTGCAGACCCTTCTTCAGCATCAATTGTATGCCAAGTTCTCAAAATGTGAGTTTTGGTTGGAGTCCGTAGCTTTTCTAGGGCATGTTATTTCCAGTGAGGGAATTATGGTGGATCCTCGGAAGATTGCGGCAGTGAAAGATTGGCCTAGACCCACGACCCCGACAGAGATTCGCAGCTTTTTGGGTCTGGCAGGTACTATCGGAGGTTTGTAGAGGGATTCTCAACCCTCGCCTCCCCATTGACTAAATTGACGCAGAAAGCAGTTAAGTTCCAGTGGTCCGAAGCATGTGAGAAAAGTTTCCAAGAACTGAAGTCAAGATTGACCTCGGCACCAGTATTGGCCTTGCCGGAAGGCACAGAGGGATTTGTAGTCTATTGTGATGCCTCCAGAGTCGGTTTGGGATGTGTATTGATGCAGCACGGAAAGGTTATAGCTTATGCTTCCAGACAACTCAAGAACCATGAGAAGAATTATCCGACGCATGATTTGGAACTTGCAGCTGTTGTGTTTGCTTTGAAAATATGGCGGCACTATCTTTATGGGGTTCATGTAGATGTGTTTTCAGACCACAAGAGCCTCCAGTATTTGTTCAAGCAGAAGGAGCTAAATCCGAGACAGCGGCGGTGGTTAGAATTACTCAAGGACTATGATATGGACATATTGTACCATCCAGGGAAGGCAAATGTGGTAGCCGACGCTCTTAGTCGGAAATCCATGGGTAGTTTGGCTCATTTGGGTGTGGATCAGAGACCCCTGGCTCGAGAGGTCTACCAATTAGCCAGTTTGGGGGTTCGTATTTCGGCGTCAGACGAGGGGGATATCTTGGTGCATAATGGAGCAGAATCATCATTGGTCGCGGAAATCAAGGAAAAACAATTCACGGATCCAACATTGGTTCGGGTGAAAGAAGCAGTCCTGAATGACAAGACCTCAGCATTTGTACTCAGTAGCGAAGATGGTGTATTGCGGTGTCAAGATAGGCTATGTGTTCCGGATGTAGACGAGCTTCGGGAAAGAGTGATGGCAGAGGCTCATACTTCCAGGCATTCCGTGCACCCTGGTTCAACGAAAATGTATCACGATCTCAAGGAGATTTATTGGTGGAACGGTATGAAAAGGGATGTGGCAGGCTTTGTAGCTAAATGTCCGAACCTGTCAACAAGTGAAGGCCGAGCATCAACGACCCGGTGGATTAACTCAACTGATAGAAATACCAAGGTGGAAATGGGAGATGATCAATATGGATTTCGTGGTGGGGTTACCTCGCACTCAGCGTAAGTTTGACTCAATATGGGTGATAGTGGATCGACTCACCAAATCAGCTCACTTCCTGCCTGTCAAGTCCACTGATACTGCGGAGCAATATGCAAGATTGTACATCAAAGAGATAGTAAGGCTTCATGGAACTCCACTTTCTATCATCTCAGATCGCGGGGCTCAGTTCACCGCTAACTTTTGGAAGAAGTTTCAGCAAGGTTTGGGAACTCGGGTGAATCTCAGCACAGCTTTCCATCCACAGACCGATGGACAGGCCGAGCGGACCATTCAGACGCTTGAAGATATGTTGCGGGCTTGTGTCTTAGATTTTAAAGGTAATTGGGATGAACACTTGCCACCTGATAGAATTTGCTTACAATAACAGCTATCATGCTAGCATTCAAATGGCCCCGTTTGAGGCATTGTACGGGAGAAGATGTAGATCGCCAATCGGGTGGTTTGAGGTAGGTGAAGCGGAATTGCTAGGGCCAGACATGGTGTACGAAGCTATGGAAAAGGTCAAGGTTATTCAGGAGAGAATGAAAACAGCACAAAGTCGTCAAAAGTCCTATGCAGATGTTCGTCGAAGGGATTTGGAGTTTCAAGTCGATGATTGGGTGTTCTTGAGGGTATCTCCTATGAAGGGAGTCATGCGATTCGGAAAGAAAGGGAAATTGAGTCCTAGGTATGTCGGGCCATATCGGATCGTTCAAAGGATTGGTCAAGTTGCTTATAGGCTAGAGTTGCCTCCTGAGATGTCATCAGTGCACCCGGTATTCCATGTGTCCATGTTGAAGAAAGTGATTGGAGATCCATCCACCATCATGCCAGTTGAAACTATAGAGGTTAATGAAGATTTGTCATATGAAGAAGTTCCAGTTGCCATTCTTGATAGGCAAGTCCGTAAGTTGAGAAATAAGGAAGTTGCCTCTGTTAAAGTATTGTGGCGAAGTCAACAAGTAGAGGAGGCCACATGGGAAGCAGAAAAAGAGATGAAAGAAAAGTACCCCCATTTGTTTGATCAAGCCTAGAAGAAATTAGGTGACCCTCCTACTCCTAGTAGCTGTCATCTTGCCTAAGTTGTTTCCCTCTTAGTATTAGTAAGTCTCCTTTATTTGTAATGAGTTAGATGTGTTGTTACCTTGGGTCACTTGAACCGTTCTTGATAAATGAAAGCCTTATAAAGATTTACGTGTTTAATAAACAACTAATAGTAAGTGTAGATTGGTAATGATTTGTTAAGCGTACATGGTGTGTTAAAATGGTTAAATAAGGTAAGAATTCATTGAAGTGACTAGTTTATGTGCATTCGTTGAGGTAAGAAGGTGTATACCAGTTGTGAATAGTGTTATTGTTGTATATTGTTGTTTGGTGATGTGTTTCGGGGGCCCTCTGACAGGTGGATATGTCCATAATACAAAGGAAATTCTGGCGAAATTTTTCTAAAAATATAAGAGTTAGTCAAAATTTTGATAGCTTACATATCATGTCTTTCAAAACTCATTTATTTCAAAATCCTCATTCGAGGACGAATGATCTTAAGGGGGGAGGATGTAAGGCCCCGTGAAATTTTTGTGCATAAAACCTAGTAGATGTAGTGCCATGGTCCGAATGATGTGTTAGGAATGCGTAAAATTCTTCGCGGCGAGCTTGCGAGCCGCGGTTCGGACCCTTGGTAGTGATTTAAGTTTCAAAATGTAGAATAAAATTTTTTCCAGAAAAATGTCAATCTGCGGTGCACTTTTGCGACCGCAGAATCAATATGCGGTCCGCATAGTGACCGCAAATCGTTCCAGAGAGTTGCCCAAAATTGTGTCCAATGTGCGGTCGATATGCGATCGCATGTCAATCTGCGGTGCACTTTTGCGACCGCAGAATCAACATGCGGTCCGCATAGTGACCGCAAATCGTTCCAGAGAGTTGCCCAAAATTGTGTCCAATGTGCGGTCGATATGCGATCGCATGTCAATCTGCGGTGCACTTTTGCGACCGCGGAATCAACATGCGGTCCGCATAGTGACCGCAAATCGTTCCAGAGCCTGCGTAATTTTTTGAGCCATTCTGCGGCCACTATGCGGACCGCATGTTGATTCTGCGGTCGCATAGTGACCGCATATTTGACCCCGGCCCAGTTTTTGTAACATTTTGACCCGATCTCTTCTTTAATATAACACACCTCTTCTTCATTTTTATCATATCATCTCACCAAAAATTAGAGAGAGAAGAGAGGGTTTTTAGAGAGAGAAGTTCTTCATCTTCAAAGATTGTTCCAACTACTTAATTCCAAGGGATTCTAGGGCAAGGATTCAACTTCCCCAATATTTTCAAGGTAAAAACCCTAACTATTTTCTTTGATTTTCAGTTTTAATTGGGTAAAGAGAGGTTTGCATATAATAGCTTTTGAAAATAGAATTTTTACACTCATGCATGATTATTGAACTTGATTTCTAGTAAAAAGAAGTGGGTAGAAGTAAGAGTCTTCAAGAACAAGGTTGGCAAGAATAGGATATCTTGGGTAAGCATAAAGTAGAAAGTTAACGGAAGAAAAATCATCACCAGGTATGTATGGCTAATTTTGATTCTTGTGAAATCGCCCTTAGGTGTAAAATTGTTTGGCATGTGTTGATTTGAGAAATTGTATGTGATTAATTGATGTTGTTGTTGGATATTCAAAGTTGTTGTTGAACTATGAGTGTTGTGGTAAGAAATATGAACCGAAAGGTAAATGAGAGTTGAATTGGGTAAAGAATTTGTGAATAATGATTATGATGGCCTATATGGCACCTTGTGGAAAAGAAATCGAAACACTTGAGAATTGGTTTATTGTGGAAAGAGATGAAACACTTGAATTATGGAAAATTGTTGAATATACATGTGTGAATATTATTGAATGTGGAAACATTGTAACTTGGTTGTGATATTGGCTTGAGAAGTAATTGAGAACATGAAACAATGTGCAAGTTGCTTATTTGAACTTGTTGAAATTGTGTGTAGTACCTTATCTGCTGTTTGAAATTGTTGTGTTTTCAACCGTAAGGCGGGGTCGTGTCGCGCGCCGCGACGTGGTGAAATAAGGTTTGGGTTGGGGTGATAAGGGTGGCCGAGGTAATAAGGGTGGTCAGGGGTAATAAGGATGGAAAGCGATCGAAATCGCTATTGAAAATTGATACATAAATCAATAATGTGAAATTGTGAAAGGAGACAACAGGAGAGTTTGCAACCTGTGGGGCACTGATTGCCCCTTTGTTTGACTACTTGTGCATTATGTGATTGATTGGTAATTGTTAAATTGGTTGATCGTAGGAAGTGCTTTGAGTTGAGAATTATTTGAAATGAGGAAAATGTGGAAACATGGTTGGTTGGTTTAATTAATTGTTGATGTAATTTAATGGCTTGAGTTTACTTGGGACAAAGTTTGTCCATACATACCAGTACAATTTAAGTGTACCGACGTCCCTTTTGCCGGGGGCGCTACATTCGTGTCATGATTGTAGGTGGATCAGTAGCAGGCACTTCAGCTCGTCGGCAGTAGTATTCTTCTCCTTCCACCTGCCCGTCTTGGTGAGCCCCTTTCTTCCTCGGGGCCTTGTGTGGTTCTTGCCACTTCGGTTTGGATTTCATTTTGGTTTTGAAAGGTATAGCCGGAGCCTTGTTACCGGCAAGTATTGTATTTCCCTTTTGTATCCTAGAGGCTCTGTAGACATGTAAACTCTGTGGGACTCCAGTCTTATATATATAAGGTGTTATGTCGGGCGTTGTAAAAGTTGAAATCTTGTTAATGAATCACTCGTATCATTTTATTTGTTTAATGTGAAATCAATTATGATTAGTAATTTATTTGGTTAATGAGAAACAGTCATCACAGGGGTAACGCGTGGGAATGAAAGGCACCCAGGTCCGCTCGACTGGGGCAACCCGGTCAGGCGCCGGTCATGTCCCTCGATTTGGGGCGTGACATTAATTGCCTAGTCGACTTACTTGAACTTCTTGATAAATTGTTAGCACTAGTCTCGGTGAAGTTGTAGTTAAACATATTATACTCTCTCTGTGTGTCTTTTCTTTATTTGATGTGGTAGGGATTGCGGGTTCGATTCCCGGAGATCCTGAGTTATTGGTAGGGACTGCAGGTTCGATTACCGGAGATCCTGAGTTATTAGTAGGGACTGCGGGTTCGATTCCCGTAGATCGTGAGTTATTGGTAGGGACTGCGGGTTCGATTCCCGGAGATCCCGAGTTATTGGTAGGGACTGCGGGTTCGATTCCCGGAGATCCTGAGTTATTGATTGAGTTTGTTACTTGTTGTTATTTAATCGTAGACGGTTGCAGTGATCACTTTATTGTCGTTATCTCGGAATTATTATCATTTAGACTGCTTATTGTTGTTATTATCATTATATTATTGTTCTCTCAGTAGGGCCCTGACCTTCCTCGTCACTACCCCATCGAGGTTAGGCTTGGCACTTACTGAGTACCGCCGTGGTGTACTCATGCTACTCTTCTGCACACTTTTATTGTGCATATCCAGGTACATCAGGACAGTCTCATATCAGGTGATTCATCTGCGCTTGGGGAGACCTCGAGGTATGATCTGCTACGTCCGCGGATCCGGAGGCCTTTCTTCTATTCTATTAGTGCTAGCAGATGTTTTCCTTCATTCCATTGTTAGATACTCTTTACACATAGAGCTACAGTTGTATGTTCTCTTTTAGTCTATGTTACCCGTGGGATTTCGGATCTTGGTGGTGTTTTATACAGTGTATTTGACGGGTGCATGTGCCAAGCGGCACAGATTACATCCCTTTTATCTTATTTTTCCGCTAATTCTTATTAAATTTGCATAAACTGGTATATTTCGTAACGTGTTAGGCTTACCTAGTCATGGGGACTAGGTGCCATCACGACATGTTCATGATTGGTTAACTTGGGTCGTGACACCGGCGAAGTAGTGACGAGGCTAGGACCAGATACTCACATAAACCTGTGCAGTTTATAGCGTACAAAATAATAGGAAGCAAATTACAATAATGGCAATAATGATCTACCAGAGATATAAATAGCTGGCAACAAGAATACCACAAATGCTTCCCAGTAAATAATAAATACAAGTGCAATCAATTAATCGAGTATTTCAAAGATAAATATTTCGCCTATAAATCCTTCAAGTAATAATCTCTAGGTCACCTTGTGACGTCTCATTTCAAAATCATAATAATATAGGTCTCGACCCACTTTCATATTTTTATTTTTACGACATCTCGTGCCAATATTTATATTTCAACCGCATGGACAACTCACGTGCAATTAAACAAAACTATAATATTTTTCCCCGGCACCTTGTGCCAATATATTTTTATTTCACTTTGCACAACAATATTATCTTGTCACTCAGTTCACAGGGTCCATGACCCAATACAATCAAGAATGTTCGACGAGCCTCATTTACTTAATATAAAGTATAGTACAACTTTCCACCCAATTAGAAAATCAACAAGAAAAGATGAAGTTATTTTTAGTAATCATTTGATAAAAAAAATACCCTTTTCAATTAAAGTACAATTATTGAAGATTAAAGCATTGAACTATATATATATATATATATATATATATATATATATATATATATATATATATATATATATATATATATATATATATATATATATATATATACATATATACTGCAGACACTGTAGGTTCTAACACGAAGGATCACAACAGTAAAAGAATTTAAATATTTTAAACACTTGAATTAATAACCACAAATAAACACAGCACTAAAAAATGCATGGCATCACCATTATAAGGAATAAAAATTCAGCCACTAACGAGAATAAGGAAAACAAAGGCAGATTTCACTTTTAGATCACATCTCATTGCAAGCGCAACTCGTTCCAATCTTATTTAACACCCTTGCGGCGTGCAACCCGATCCCATTTCATTTCGTATCTTGTGGTAGGCGTACCACTCGCTCCCAATTCAATATAATCTCATTTATCAATATGTCACCGGAAACTATGGCCAATAACAATACGTAATAGGTTACCGGCAACTATGGCCATTGCCAACAATCATATAAATTGTGGTCGGCGTACCACACGATCCCATTTCTTGATATATAAGTGGCCGGCGTACTACATGATCTCATTTCTCAATATATATGTGGTCGGCATGCCACATGATCCCATTTCTTAATATATATAAGTGGTCGAATTGCCACATGATCCCATTTCTTAATATATAAGTGATCGGCATGCCATACGATCCTATTTCTTAATATATAAGTGGTCAGCATGCCACACGATCCCATTTCTTAATATATAAGTGGTCGGTGTGCCACACGATCCCATTTCTTAATATATAAGTGGTTGGCGTGCAACACAAATCCATTTCTTAATATATAAGTGTTCGGCGTGTCACACGGTCCCATTTCTTAATATATAAGTGGTCGGCATTCCACACGATCCCATTTCTTAATATATAAGTAGTCGGCGTGCCACACGATCCCATTTCTTAATATGTTACCGACAAGAAACCAATAATAATTAATCAACAATATATATATTACCGGTGTGAAACCAATAATCTTTAAATCAACAATATATATATATATATATATATATATTACCGGTATTAAACCAATAATCTTTAAATCAATAGTATATATTACCGAAAAAAAAGAACCAGCTATAACAAAACTTATGAATTTCTATTTAACACAATTGATACAATTACTCTGTCATAACAATTACTTGCTCAGCTTCAAAGATCTTCAAACAAGTTCTCATAAGCATCAAATAAGAATACAATAATTTAGCAATTTAGCACGGTCATGCTCGACCCCTAACGTATAGATACTCGTCACCATGCCTATACGTCGGACACAACACATAACAAGTAGCAATTATACTCAATTCCTATTCCCTCAAGCTGGGGTAGACCAAACACTTACCTCGCTTTGCAACCAATTCAAAATTTCTAATAAGCCTTTGCCTCGCAAATTCGTCCGAAGCTTCAAATCTAGTCATAATAATTCAATATACTCAATATAAATCATACGAATTAATTCCATATGATATTAGTTATATTCTGGAAATTCTAACAACTTCAATCTATTTAGAATCATACAAAAGTGCACCACAATTAGGAGGATATTCATGGGTTAACCTCTTTTGGGCATTTCATCAAATACTATGTGTGCACATTTGACTACATCTCTTAACCATGGAATTAGTTCATCCAACTACTACAAATTACCAATAATTCATCCCACCATTATTCTTTAATATCTTACACTCTTTATACCATATGTGTGATCAACCATTCACACCCAACCAATAAGATTCCATCAAATAATTAACTTTCAATCTCTACAATGGGTATTCATTTAAATTGAGAATTTATGGCTTCCAATCATTATACCATAGGTTGTAATACATTATTCATACTCATAATTTTATAATAACTCCATATATGCAAGTCTAAGGTGTAGGATTACCTCTTGTAGACCAAATCTTGAAAGACAACTTTGGGGTGTTCTTGAGGTTTTAAAGAACTCCTACAAAATCCAACCAAAATCATGTTGTAACTAGTAATTGAGAAGTGAAATCTCCATGAAAACACCTTAAAAACTTACCTTAGGAGTGCAATTGGGTGCCTTGGTCGAATTGGAGGTGTTGGGGAAGCCCTAGGCTTGAGAAATGACTCAAAGTCCGTCATTTTCCGTCCTTAGGTGTATTTAGAGACCTGACACTAGGGCGCCCGCGATAATCCCGTGCTAGTGAGGCAGAAGATAAATCGATTAGCGCGGGCTACTAGCGCTCCCGCGCTAAGGTTGCGCTACTGACACATGTCCAGTAAAATAGTCATAACTTTCTGTATACACTTCCAAACGACGAACAGTTTATTGCGTTGGAAACTAGACTCAAAGGGCTTTAATTTGATAGGGTGATCTTCACATAAATCTTAATATAATGGGAGATATGATCGTTTAAAGTGAGGTCTTGTGCACAGTCATTTACAATTTTGTCTATTATGACTTTTTTCCAATATGGCTTAGACATAGGACTTTCCTTAGACCCCACATATCTTGTAGTACACCTCCTACACTTGCTATCATATACAATTGGTATCCATCATAGAAATAGACCTCTTTCACATAATAAATAATATATTTAGAACACGTCTACTTTCTTACTTCGTCGAAAAGCGTTGAATTGTCCTATGGACTTCCAAATCCAATTTCGGACACACGTCTAAGTCTGAATTCACCATACGAAGCTAGTGACATTATTAAAATCCCAATTTGGGGTCGCTTGCTCAAAAGTCAACTCTCCGATCAACTCTTTCCATTTGAGCTTCACAAATAAGATTTTGATTTTTCTTTGAATTTAACTCCGAATCTTACAAAGACCAAACTTGACCACACATGATAGTCATAATGTGTATTATGAAGCTTCTCAAGGTCTTATGCCGTTGAACGGAAATGCAAAATTCTTAAACGAAAATTTGGGTCGTTACAAGTTTTGCTGATCTCCGATTATTTGGGTGTCCAAGTTTTGGTGGGAGGTCCGCAAATTTGTGTTAACATCTCCGAGGTGTTCCATATCAGAGTCTGTCATGTCGGGGACCTGTGTTTTTGTGGCATTATGTTGTTGAAATGAGTTCTTCTTGTCAAGCATGGAGGCTTGTATGTTGCAGTAGGTGTTTGTTTCTGTAGGTTAACTGAGAAGGAACTAAAAGTTCTTCTCTAATGTTTTCTAGAGAGAGGCCAGGCGTTCTCTCACTACATGCTTCTCTACAATTTATTCTAACATTTTTAAGTTACTATTTTTATTTATTGGTGAATGGTACTAAGGTAAAATGAAAAAAAAGTTAATTTTATTTTGAACTTTTAAAATAACAAATAATTTGAGATAACAGAAATCACGACAAATAACTTAAGGCTGAGGAAGTATAAACTTTAAGGGGGTCAGTTGTCGCTATAAGAAGTTTTCTTAAAAATAAACATTAGAAAATATGTTTCTTTGTTATTATAAAAAAGTGCCCCAAAAATTTGCATTTAACATACAAAAAAATTAAATCAAAGGTCATCAACACCAGAAATAGACTCATAATTTCATCTCTAAAAACCTTATTGACAAGCATTTGCCGCAACAGGGCGTGTAAACCAAAATCGTATTAATAGATAGGAACACAGCCCAACCAATTTTCAAAAGATATAAATTCGTATCAAATTCGAACTACTAACTATTCCCAACATGGAAGTACCGAAAAAACTCATATAAGCAAAAAATCCCAAATAGCCTTGATCATGACACATATAAAATCATTATAAATAAGAATCATAATTCCAACAATAGGGATTAATATTGACATAATAGAAGTTAGTGGGTCGATCAAGTATCTGAAGTCTAAAAAAAAATCATTATTGATGATCCAAGACCATACATATTGATAAAAGGAACAACTATTTATTTGCTGAATAGACACGTAGATTGAAAAAATCATGACTATGCTTAACAATACAACACTCTGAAAAGCTCACATACGGCGAAAATATTTTGTTGCCGTTGGAAAAAGAATAAGTCCCGCTCCTATTAACATAGGGATTGGAAGTGGAATGAAAGGTATGATCCACTCATATTCGTATGTTTGCTCCATAAAAAGTTTTGAATTCTTAATTAATTATTTATGATTCACCAGATCTTACCTCTTTTGAAATGGGTCAATAAAAAGTCAAAATATTGACTAATTTAAACTAATTTAATATCTAAATCAAAATTTTTATTCTTACGTATTCTGAGTCTTTGCTAAATACTTCAATTATTGAAATCAAGAAGTTACAATTGGTCAAATGATATGAAATGGATTAATTACTAGTCTCTTTTGAAATATGCCTATTTTTCTTCAAGTTTGACCAATGAATCGAACGGAGATTTAAGTTTTTTATTTCATGAATTAAAAATGCGATTCTTATCTTTAAACCTTTCGAGGTATTTTATTGCATGTAAATGTAATGGGAAACCATAAATAGAAATCGCATTTTTCTGAATTCTTTATTTTATTTTTGATTTTTATTAAGTTCAACTAAGTTTCTTTCTACAGTACAACCGATTAGCAAATTCTATAGGTATATATTTTATGAATCAAAAATAGTGTGAAATAAGGCTACCAGTCAATAGAGAACATTTTTTTTACAATTATGAATATTCTTTGGAATAGAAAAACTTGAAAAAACACATATTGACCTTCTTTTTTTATTTCCAGTATTATTCAATTTTCATACATCTTTTGCCTATCTCGGTAATGTTTTATTTTCGGACGACACTAACTCGAAAATAAATAGTAGTAAAAATAGTTCATTCTGAACAATATATGTCTTTCACATCCAGCTATAACAATTAGTAATTTTTTCATTTCTACATGGTAGTTCCAAAAAATTGCACTTCGACAACAGAAAAGCATATTTGTAAAAATATTTGGAAAAGGGAGGGATAATCGATAGAATTAAAGGCTTTTTCGTTAGCAAAATCTCTTTCTGTCGGGAATTCAAAAAAAATTTTTGTACGCCAAACAAAAATAAATAAGTAATAAAACGTTCGAATAATTTGAATCAACTTGAAAAAAAATTTCAGTTATTCTTAAATTATTCAATTATTATCTAATTGAATAATTTAACGATTACCCTTTCATATTTGATATTGATTAGTTCACCAATCTATACGTAATGGAACTCGCTTCGCTTTTCTGATTAATAGATAAAATAATAGAATTAGAAAATCCTCTATTTACTAAATAATAACCTTTTTTTGTTGACAAAAGAATAAAGATCATTTCTATTTCAAGGTGGGCAGTTTCATTTTTCCTATCGACCTATTTGCAGAATTCCATTAATAAAATTCTATATTCCATTCTATTTCCATATCTATAGAAGAATAGATCTAAAAATCTTTTGTGAAATTAGTGAAAGTTAAGAACTCATTGAAACTAATAAATTCTATTTTGAAACCTTTTTGTTTTGTCTAACTTTCTAACTCTTTCTTTTCTCTGAATTATTATATAGATCCCCATGTATATCTTGCCCTTAACCCAATAGACAAAATTGCTTAATGAAATTCAGTATGACTGGTTGTCAATTTTGAACGATGCAAAATAAGTTCTTTTCTTTCTATTTTGTCTTCAAAATCTATAATTGAGCATAAAATGGTTTAGTTACAAGAGTTCAATTCGAGGAAAGCATAAAATATAGGAAAGCCCCATGTTAAATAAAAAAAACTCAAATCTAAAATAATGAACCTTCAACTTCATATTCCTATTTGAAAAACTTTTTATTGTTATTGATCCATTTGAATCATTATTAAACTAAAATAGCTTCCTCAATCTCGATGATTGCTTATTCATCGGCTATTATGAGTTCAAGACAAGCTGCTATGGTGAAACTTGTAGGCACGGTGTTCTTAGGAAGCAGTGCTAATGCATCTCGGATCGAGTCCTAGTGGCGGCATACTGTCTTCTAAAAAGGATAAATAGATCATACAATAAATTCAATTCCGGATTTCCTTTTTAGAATTATGTAATTAAGGGACTCTTCTTTTTAAAGATTTTTTATAATATTTTCAATCTTAGAACATATATTAACTCATATTTCCTTTTCGATCGTTTCAATTGTAATTACAATTCATTTGATAACTCTTTTAGTCGATAAAATCGTAAAATTATACGATTCATCATAAAAGGGCATAATAGTTACTTTTTCTGTATAACAAGATTATTAGTTACTCGTTGGATTTCTTCTGGGCATTTCTCACTAAGCGATTTATATGAATCATTAATTTTTTTTATAGAGTTTCTCCCTTATTCGTATAATTCCGTATTTCAAAAAAAAAAGGTTTTAATTTTAAGTAAAATAACTGGCCCTACTGCTTTTTTATCCAAACCTTTGCTACGTCGGGTATTTTAACTGAAATACACCAATCTGTAATATTAGTACATGCTCTTCAATCCGAGTGGTTAATAGTGCACGTAAGTATGATGATATTGGTCTATGCAGCCCTTTTATGTGGATCATTATTATTAGTAGCACTTCTTGCTGTTGGAAAAAACAGATAACTTTTCTATAAGAGCAATGTTTTTTAATCGAGTCATTTTTCTTGGGTGAAAATATTTTACAAAATATCTCTTTTTTTTTTCTGCTAAAATTTTTTACATGTCCCAATTGATTCAACCTTAATTTTAAATTTTATTACTCTTTAAATTTTATTTGTTGCCTTTAATAATTAAGCAATTAAACATGGGCAATTCATAATACAAAATCTGTTACCTTCTTATTAAAGCATGTAATTGAATTTGCATTATCACAATACTAAATATGTTATCCATAATGAATCCTTTTTTGGTAACAAAATTCAATTGTTTTGAATAATAGAATATAACATTAAATTTATTTCTTAAATAATACATTCTATGAATACTATAAAATGACCCTTAATTTAGCTCTTCAACACAAACACAAAGTTCTCCATATACACAAAAGAGAAAATCATGTCCACCACACATTGTTTTCTCCTATTCATTGCTATAGTGGTTTTAGCCACACCTTCATTTGCTCAATCCAAATTTACAGTATTAGATGAACAAGATGAGGAAAATTTGCTAAATCGTCCTAGTATTTTTGTTTCAACAGAGCAAGTAGGAGCAGCAGAGTTGTCACATTCACATGCGCCATGTCCAGAAGAAGAGTTAAAGCATAAGCACGAGCACAAGCATAAGCATCGCAAGTTATCACCAACTCCTGCTGAAGCACCAGAAGAGCACAAACACAAGCACAAACATGAACATAGACACAAGCACAAACGATCACATTCACCTGCTGAAGCACCAATGAGCGACTCCGAACCAACTTTTTTGGCTCATTTTGGCTTTAATTTGTTTTGAGTGGAAATTGTTTGCTATGAAAATCTCAATATATCTTGGGTGAAATGTAGTGGTTTCTCTACATTGAGATTATATAAATTGTTATAGCATCAAAAGTTAATGATATGTGATATGTCCGTTAATTAGACTAAAGTTTATGATGAATAGTTGATTCTTATTTAAATAAATAATAATTTAAGGAGAGAAGATTTGCTTGAAGATCGGAGCATTTTAAAAGAAGAAAATTTACCACCTTTTTTCCAAAAGCAAAAATTTAAAAAACTTCTTCAAACGTTTTTTTTTTCTTTTTTATGTAAAGTCAAGTATGAGACAGATTTTCAAAGATAAGTTTTTTCTTCCAACTTCTGGACAAATATAGAGGGTGTTTGGAAGCACATTTTCATTTTTTCAGTGTTTTCCAATAAAAAAAGCCGTTTAAAAAAAAAACTAAAAAGTGATTAAAAAAAGCCAAAAGCAACAAGTTGGCTAATCCCAACTTTTTTTATTTTGGCTTAAAAGTCATTTTAGTTTGACCAATAAAATTACTCTCTTGCCCTTATAAATTTTTATAATACCAAAATTACCTTCTTATTTCCTCTTTATCTTCATTTTTACAATACCAAAGTTTTTGTATTTTTATTTTTTAATAAGAAAAAGTGTTTACCACCACTTGTTTGCCAAACACTTCAACAACTTTTTTTAAGCTTCAGCGACTTTTATCCAAACATGTAACTACTTATTTATAAAATAAACTTCATCACTTAAAAACTACTTTTAAGCACTTGTGCATAAAAGCCACTTTTTTTAAGCCAATCCAAATGGGCTCATAATATAATGGTTTTTAAACTGAAATCAGTTTTAATTCATGTTTTGTGATTTTCATACCAACGCTGATGACTCATATTTTGTAGTCAGTTTCATCAATTAACTTAAACTAGAGTTTCGATATTTAGTAGGTTTTTATTTCACAAAAGGTTAAGTAGAATTGAGAAAATTTGAGAGAATTTAAAAAATAGCCAGATTTGTAAGTGGTCGTTTAATATTAGCCCAATTTTAAAAGTAATCGAAATTTACAACTTTGTATGTAAAGATAAATCTAAGTGAAAACACTGTTAATAACCCGAAAAATATGCCAGTATATTATGTTGGAGTTCCAACATAAGTATACTTGAAATCCAACATATTATACTGGAGTTCCAGGATAAGTATGCTTGTCACGACCCGGATTTACCACCCTCGAGAGTCGTGATGGAAACAATTAATGAGAGCTAGGAAAGCCAGCCTTAACTACCTTTAACGTTAACCAATTTACTTATTTTAACAATTATTAGTGCTATCATGAAAACAGAGGAATAAAGTAAATAGGCAGAAGTCTTAATTAAAGAATTTGAACAACAATGCGGAAAGTCAACATAAACATCTACCCAAGAACTGGTGTCACATACTCACGAACTACTAAGAGTACTAAATACCACCATTTGAAAGAAAATATAACTGTTTCTCGAAATACATGAGATAACCGACTGAAATAAAGATAGAAGAGATGTCGGGCCTGCAGACGCCTGCAAGGCTACCTCGGTATCTCGCTAGACTGAAGGCTAATCCCCCTACAGCAGCTACTGTCCAACACCTAGATCTGTGCAAAAGAGCACATAGTATAGCATCAGCACAACCGACCCCATGTGCTGGTAAGTGTCTGGCCTAACCCCGATGAGGTAGTAACGAGACTAAAATCCGACTACAAATAAACGTGTTCAGTTATATAATATATTGCGAAAAATAAATAGGTTGTCACGACCCAAACCGGCCTTGATGGTGCCCAAACCTAAAGCTAGGCAAGCCAGATCAACAACTGTTTCATATTTAACAACAAGTCCCAAAGCACAAATTCAAGGAGAATATGAGAGTTTATAATAATACTTCAACAATAATAAGAGAATGAAAATAATGAGAAATGAGAATACTGATAATAACACTCCCAAAAGATCTGTGGTCACGAGTCTAGAGCCTCTAAGCGAAAACTGAATAGTAATAAGAATAGTTGAACCAAAATACTCAAGTCTGAAAGTATATAGATAATAAACTGAAATAAAGCGAGAAGCTAGGTCCTGCGAATGCCAGCAGCTACCTTAATAACTCGAATACTCTGTAAGAAACTAGACTGCTCGTCTAAACCTCCGGCCACCTAAATCTGCACACAAAGGTGCAAGGAGTAGGGGTGAGTACTAAGTACTCAGTGAGTAAAAAGCATATAAAATAGCTGAAAGCAAGAAATCCACAAAATACCACAGAGCAAACCTAAAACTAACAATCCGATTACCTACCACGAACTAACAACAATAGCAAACCACAGGTAACACAAGTAATTACCAAAACAAGAATGCAATGCAATGCACATGACCACTACGGTGCGTAGCCCGATCCATTTAACGTCGACGGCGCTCACTAGGGGTGACAGACTCCGAAGGGGCTCATTCAGCCCAAGCGCAATATTCATATCATCCACTGCGGCGTGCAGCCCGATCCATACTCAGTCCACATCATGCATATGAGTCACATAACAATTAACTTTAATTATTTCTAGTATTCAATTCATTTAACAAGGAAAAATACTTTCGTTTATTTATCTTGCAAGAAAAAGTGACTTAGCATTTCATAATAATGAATAATCCTAGGACTGAGATCAATCATTTTACAAATCATGCTATCACAACAATGTCTATCCCCTAAGGATACTACAGGTCGGCACAAGGCCCCAAATATGGCATAAAGCCCAAATATATTCAACACAGAGTGCGTTTCAATCGTCAATATAGTATGTGTCACAATGTGATAAGCCGTAGTTTCAAACCCTCATATTATCATATATACTAACTACTCACCTCGATAACGGAAAGTTCTGCAATCTTGCAACGTCCAGAATACCAACCAAATAGTCTCCAATGGCCTCAATCTATTCAAAATATCGAATAACACGTCCTAATCAATCTAGGTGAATAATTTCCATAATCTTAGGACGAGTCAAAATCAAAGTCAACTCCCAATCCAATTAATAGAAATCCGCACACGATTTAACATCGAATGCGGTAGCTTCAATCGTGGGAAAAAATAAGATTGCCTAACAATAGCCTAACATATGACCTAGTAACTCCAAGATAATAATTTCTCATGCTATTTCACATTAAATATCATTACCCAATCATTATGTCATGATTGAATTTATAGTTCATATACTTAATATTAAAGCTCCAACACTGTTGCTCTTACAAAAATTCAATTCCACTATAAGTCTACAAAATCAATGTTTTCCCACATTTTCTACCTCGTATTTATCCTTTAAAGCTAATAATTATTATTCTTCCTCTTTGCCAAAAAATGCAGTACACTTTACATTTAAAATTTATCGTAATGCACAAATCCCATTATCTGACTAATATAACTACACGATTTTGCTATTTGTTGCCATATAAAAGATAAACTTGGACTTTGGAAGCTTACGATGCTATTGTATGCCGCCATCAGCAAATTCTCCAATAGAGTACTTTACTTCTTTGTTTCCCAACAACCGAGAGAAACCAAACATGAAATTTTTCTACTAGGTCACTAAAATGTGGCCGACCTAAGAGAATGGGCTTAGTACTCTCTTATTCATTTAATAAGTAACCAAAGTCGATTATAGTTAAAAATTTAGCCACTAACCACTTATTTAGTACCGTATCTTGTATAGTAATAATTTTCCTTCCACGAACTTAATATTTGACCCAATAACTACAAAAAAATAAATTCTTAAATATCACATTTAATTATTATATAAATGACAAATCGCAATCCAAACCAAACTTAATTCTACATCAGCCCTCCAAAACAACTCCCGATCATACCCTTAAGTCACAAATTATACCCCGAAACTAGTCGAATTATCGAAAATCCGTTCCAAGCCTTCTAACTCATAGGTCAACATTCGGTTGACTTTTTCCAAACTAACCTTCCCATAAAGAGGTTTATTACCTCATTTCTAACCGAATTCTACTAGATTTACTTCAAATTCTCCAAATAGATATAATGAAATATATGAAAGCATAAAATGGGGAAAACAGGGCGGTAGCTTAACGACGGGTCGGGTCGTTACATTCTCCCCAACATAAACAAACGCTCGTCCGCGAGCAGGTCAAGAAACATACCTGAAGTCTCAAATAAGTGTGGATATTCGCTCCACATCTCATGCTCAGTCTCCCAAGTTGCATCTTCCACGGGATAACCTCTCCATTGCACCTTCACAGAAGCTATGTCTTTGGATCTCAACTTACGAACCTGTCTATCCAAAATGGATACCGGCTCCACATCGTAGGTCAAGACTTCATCCAACTGTATCGTGCTGAAGTTTAATACATGAGACGGGTCTCGAACGTACTTCCGAAGCATAGATACACGGAACACCGGATGAACGCCCGACAAACTAGGTGGCAAGGCAAGTATATAGGCCACCTCCCCAATCTTCCTAAGTACCTCAAAAGGTCCAATGAACCTTGGGCTTAGCTTTCCTTTCTTCCCAAACCCATAATGCCTTTCATGGGCGAAACTTTCAGCAACACCTTCTAGCCCACTGAATAAGACATATCTCGGACCTTCCGGTCCGCATAACTCTTCTGACACAATTGAGCTGTGCGAAGCCTCTCCTGAATCAACTTCACATTGTCTAAGACATCCTTAACTAACTCTGTCCCCAATAATCTAGCCTCGCCGGGCTCAAACCAGCTAACTGGAGACCTGCACCGTCTCGCATATAAGGCTTCATACGGCGCCATCTGAATACTGGATTGATAGCTATGTTATAAGCAAACTCTATCGGAGGCAAGTAATCAGCCTAAGAACCTCCAAAATAAATAACGCAGGCAGGCAACATGTCTTCTAATATCTGAATTGCACGCTCGGACTGCCCATCCGTCTGTGGGTGAAATGGTGTGCTCAACTCTACCTGTGAACCCAACTCTCACTAAAATGTCCTCCAGAACTGAGAAGTGAACTCGGTACCTCTATCTGATATAATAGAAATTAGGACCCCGTGCAACCATACAATCTCTTTGATAAAAATCTCTGCTAACCGCTCCGATGAATAGGTAGTGCACACAAGAATGAAGTGCGCGGACTTGGTTAGTCGGTCCACGATCACCCAAACTGAATCAAACTTCTTCAAGGTACGGGGAAGACCACTCACGAAATCCATAGTAACCCTCTCCCATTTCTACTTGGGGATATCCATGCGCTGGAACACCCCACCAAACCTCTGGTGTTCATATTTGACTTGCTGACAATTAAGACATCGAGCCACATAATTCACAATATCCTTTTTCATCGTTCTCCACCAGTAATGTTGTCTCAAATCTTGGTACATCTTTGCGGCACCCAGATGAATCGAATACCGCGAGTTGTGGGCCTCTTCAAGTATCAACTCCCGAAGCCCATCCATATTAGGCACACAAATCCGTCCCTGCATCCGCAACACACCAACATCTCCAAAGGTCACATCTCTGGCATCATCGTGCGCGACCCTATCCTTCAGAACAAGCAAATGTGGATTATCATACTGACGCTCTCGAATACGGTCATACAAGGAAGACCGAGATACCACACAAGCCATCAGCCGGCTGGGGTTAGAAATATCCAACCTTACCATCTGATTAGCTAGAGCCTGAACATCAATTGCAAGGGGCATGTCCCCAACTAGAGTGCACGCAAAGCTGCTCATACTAATAGTCTTACGGCTTAGAGCTTCAGCCACTACATTCGCATTCTCGGGATGATACAAGATAGTAATGTCATAGTCCTTGAGTAATTCAAGCCATCTTTGCTGCCTCAAATTAATATCTTTGTGTTTAAACAAGTGCTAAAGACTGTGGTGGTCTGTATACACCTCACAGGACACACCATACAGATAATGCCTCCAAATCATTAAGGCATGAACAATGGAAGCTAATTCTAGGTCGTGAACATAGTAGTTCTTCTCATTGGGCTTTTACTAGCGAGAAGCATATGCAATAACTCTACCCTCCTACATCAATACACAACTGATCCCAACTCTCGAAGCATCGCAATACACCGTATAAGATCCTGAAGCTGATGGCAATACAAGTATTAAGCTTTTGGAAGCTCTCCTAGCATTCATCAGACCACACGAATGGAGCATTCTTCTGTGTCAACTTCATCTAAGGTGAAGCAATGGACAAAAAACCCTGAACAAACCTGCGGTAATAACATGCCAAACCGAGGAAACTCCGGATCTCTGTAGCTGAGGACGGTCTGGGCCAATTCTACACCGCCTCGACCTTCTGTGGGTCAACCTGAATACGATCGTTGGACACTACATGTTCCAGAAAAGTCATAGTATTAAGCCAGAAGTCACACTTAGAAAACTTCGCATAAAGATTTTCCTCTCTCAATCTCTATAATACCACCCTCAAATGTTGTGCGTGCTCCTCCTAGCTGCGTGAGTACACCAGGACATCATCAATAAATACGATCACAAAAGAATCTAGATACGAATGAAATACATTTTTCATCAAGTGCATAAATGCGGCTCGGGCATTAGTCATCCCAAAAGACATCACCAGAAATTCATAGTGCCTATATCTCGTTCTGAAAGTCGTTTTCATAATGTCTGAATACCTAATCTTCAACTGGTGATAACCCAATCGAAGGTCAATATTAGAGAATACACTTGCTCCCTCAAGCTGATCAAACAAGTCCTCAATACGAGGTAATGGATATATATTCTTTACTGTCACCTTGTTCAGTTGTTCGTAATCAACGAACATTCTCATTATGCCATCTTTCTTCTTTACAAATAATACCGGTGCACCCCAAGGTGACACGCTCGAGCGAATGAACCCCTTGTCTAAGAGTTCTTGAAGTTGTTCTTTCAAATCTTTTAACTCAGCGGGTGCCATGTGGTAGGGAGGAATAGAAATGGGCTGAGTGCCCGGCACCATGTCAATACTGAAATTGATGTCCCTGTCCAGCGGCATGTCTGACACATCTGCTGGAAATATGATTAGGAAATCCCTCACAACGGGGACCAAATCAAGACTGGGAGCCTCAGCCTCAACATCTCTAACGAAAGCCAAATAAGATAAGTAACCCTTCCCAATCATTCGTTGAGCTTTTAGGAAAGAAACCACCCGATCGGATACATAATTGGTCACGCCTCGCCACTCGATCCTTGGATTACCTGGAAGAGCTAACGTAACTGTCTTGGCATGACAGTCCAGAATAGCATGGTAAAGAGATAACCAATCCATACCCAGAATCATGTTGAAATCCACTATGCCCAATAATAATAAGTAAACTCGGGTCTCCAGACCCCCAATAGTAATAAGACAGGATTGGTATACATGATCCACATTAACTATATCACCCACCGGGGTAGCCACATGCACGGGAAAGGCAAGAATACCACGGGTCATACTCAAATGATGAACAAAATATGAAGATACATAGGAATAGGTAGATCCGGGATCAAATAAGACAGAAGCATCCCTGTGACAGACTAAGATAATACCTGTGATGGCTACATCTGATGCACTAGCGTCCATCCTATCTAGAAGAGCATAAAAATGAGCCCGACCTCCGCCAGTACGGTCCTCACCCCTGGGGTGACCTCTGGCTACCTGAACACCACTCCTAGCTGACTGAGTGGGTGCTGAAGAAACCGGAGGAGAAGATGAGGGCTGATCCCTTTGCTAAGACCATTTACGGAGTAACTGGGAACACTCCCTCCTGATATGGCCCAACTTGCAACCCTCAAAGAAACAACCCGAAGCTGGAGAAAGGGACTGCTGAGAACCCCTCGCTACAGATGAACCCCGAGCTGAAGGAGCAGGAGCAGAGATCTGAGCTGGAATGTCGCTCAGTGTGTGCTGGCTCTGCTGACGACCCTGGTGACCATGATGACCCTGACGACCACGGTCTGACGAAGCTCCACTAGACTTTGAACGGCCTGACTAAGGAGATTTGAAGGAACGACCTTTACTATGTTGAAACTGGCCCCTAGACGGAGCACCAATGTAACTACCTGCACCACGAGGCCGCTTAGCCTCCCTCTCATCACGCTCTCGATGGCGGTCTGTCTCAATCTGATGAGCCGCATCAACCTCCTTTTCAAAAATAACTGCTGTAGCCCTCTCTCTAGTCATCAATATGCGAATAAGATAATTGAGACCATCTACAAATCTCCCGATCCTCTCACGGTCTGTCGGAATCATCCATATAGCATGCCGCGCTACCTGTGTAAACCTCAACTTGTACTGAGTCACTATTATATTTCCCTGCTTCAACCACTCGAACTGACGACGCAACTCCTCCCAATGAGATTGGGGCACATACTTCTCTTGAAATACCGTGGAGAACTGCTACCAAGTGAGGGACGCTGCCCCAATAGGCCTACGCCTCTCGAAATCCTCCCACAAATTAAATGCAGGCCCTGTGAACTGGAAGGTAGTGAAAGCAACACCGCTAGACTCCAGGATACCCGCAGTACGAAGCATACGCTAGCACTTATCTAGAAAACCGTAGGCATCCTCGCCCTCCACACCACTAAATGTTGGAGGTTGTAGTCTACCGAACCTCTATAACCAACGCGACTCGTCATCAGGCATAGCTGGGACTACATGAGCTGGGGCTGGTACGACTGGTGCAGCCGATTGAACTGGCTGAGCTGGAGCTACCTCAGGCACCTATAAGACCTTAACTACCGGCTCTGGTGTGCGAGTAATGGGGGTCTCATTTCCTCCCCCCGCCTGAGAAGAAGCCGTTGCAGTAGAAGCCGCAACCAGCTGGGCTAAGCCAGTACACACTGATAGGATTTGTGCTAAGGTCTCCTGGATACCCAGTATCTCAATAGGCACCATCGGTGCCTGAACCTGAGCTACTGGGATGCTATACAGCTGGAGCCTGATCCTGAACCTGATCCACAAGCGCTGGGATCTAACCCTGAGTCTGGTCAACTGGTGGGTCAGCAGGTGTTGTCACTGTTGCCCTGCCTCTACCATGACCACGACCCCTAGATGCCACTGGTGGTCGTCCACCACGTCCGTTAGCATGGGTTCTCGCCATCTGTGAGAGAATAGAATACGAAAAAAAAATTTAGTTTCACAATAACATAAACCGCACGATATGAATCCAAGGAAGTGAGGTGTTTCCTAAAAGTTCTGCAGCCTCTCGAGGATAGATACGGACGTCTACATACCGATCCGCGAGAGCCCACTAAACCAGCTCATGACTTGTGAGGCCTAGTAACCTAGGCTCTGATGTCAACTTGTCACGACCCAAACTCGGTCGTGATGGCGCCCAACCTTAAAGCCAGGCAAGCCAGACCAATAATTGTTTCATATTTAACAACAAGTATCAAAGGACAAATTCAAGGAGAATATGAGAGTTTATATAATACTCTAACAATAATAAAAGAATGAAAATACTGAGAAATGAGAATACTAATAGTAACCCTCCCAAAAGATCTGGAGTCACGAGTCTACAACCTCTAAGCAAAAACTGAATAGTAATAGGAATAGTTGAACCAAAATACTCAAGTCTGAAAGTATATAGATAATAAACTTAAATAAAGAGAGAAGCTAGGTTCTGCGAACGCCAGCAGCTACCTCAGTAATTCAAATACTCCATAAGAAACTGGACTGTTCGTCTAGACCTCCGACGCACCTGAATCTGCACACAAAGGTGTAGAGAGTAGGGGTTAGTACTAAGTACTTAGTGAGTAAAAATCATATAAAATAGCTGAAAGCAAGAAATCCACAAAACACCACAAAGCAAAGCTAAAACTAACAGTCCGATTACCTACCACGAACTAACAACAACAACAAACCACAGATAACACAAGTAATTACCTAAACAAGAATGAAATGCAATGCACATGACCGCTATGATGCGTAGTCCAATCAGTTTAACATCGACAGAGCTCACTAGGGGTGCGTACAGATTCCCGAGAGGCTCCTTCACCCCAAGCACAATATTCATATCATCCGCTGCGGCATGCATCCAGATCCATACTCAGTCCACATCATGCATATGAGTCACATAACAGTTCAATTTAATTATTTCCAGTTTCCAATTCACTTAACAAGGAAAAATACTTTAGTTTATTTATCTTGCAAGAACATGTGACTTAGTATTTCATAATAGTAAATAAACCCAGGACTGAGATCAATGATTTTACAAATCATGCTATCACAACAATGTCTATCCCTAAGCATACTACTGGTCGGCACAAGGCCCCAAACATGGCATAAAGCCCATATATATTCAACACAGAGTGTGTTTCAATCGCCAATATAGTATTATTCATGTTCGAGATGGACCAAGTCACAATCCCAAGTCATGACCAACCCCGCGCCTGCCATGGGATGCGAGTCACGCCCAAAATAGCGTCATAATATGATAAGCCGGGGTTTCAAACCCTCAGGCTATCATATATACTAACAATTCACCTCTATGACGGAAATTTCTGCATTCTTGCAACGTCCAGCACACCAATCAAATAATCTCCAATGGCCTCAATCTATTTAAAATATCGAATAACACGTCCTAATAAATCTAGGTGAATAATTTCCATAATCTTAAGACAAGTCAAAATCAAAGTCAACTCCCAATCAAATTAATAGAAATCTGCACATGATTTAACATCGAATGCGGTAGCTTCAATCGTGGGAAAATAAACTTTACAGAAAGTGCTTAAACCACATATAAAACATGTACTGGGCAACAAATCCAAAATACGGGTCCAATACCAATACATTCTAATCAAATTTCAATTTAATTTTTCTTAATAATTTTAGAAAAATAATTTTACTCAAAAATTCATTTCTCGGGATTGGGACCTCAGAATTCGATTCCGGGCGTACGTCCAAGTCCTATATTTTTCTTACGGGCCCTTTGGGACCGTCAAATCATGAGTCCATGTCCGTTTACCCAAAATATTAACCAAAGTCAAATTTAATCATTTTTAACACAAAAATTTAGCATACTTCACATAATTTCATATTTAAGCTTTCCGGCTACGTGCCCGAACTACGCATGCAAATCGAGGCTGACTCTAAATGAGGTTTTCAAGGCCTCATAAGCACATAATTAATTTAAAGCAGGTGATGACCCTTTAAATCATCACATTCTCCACCTCTAAAACAACCGTTCATCCTCAAATGGATAGAACGAAGAAGTACTCAAGTCGGGGAAAAGATGAGGGTAATAACTCCGCATATCAGACTCGAGCTCTCAGGTTGATGCCTCAGAAGGCTGACCTTTCTACTGAACACGAACAGAAGGAATACTCTTGGATC
>JASVEL010009803.1:0-122578 GCA_032618575.1 Nicotiana noctiflora
CTACTCCCTACACCTTTTGTGTGCAGACTCAGGTACTCAGGAGCAGTAGACAGGCATTTCCAGCGTTTGCAGTGTCATATCGAGTTGCTGAGGTAGCTGCCTACGTTCGCAGAACCTAGCTTCTCCTCTCCTTTCTAGTTGTTATTTGTATTTTGTATTCAGACTTGAGTATTTCTATACAGTACTCTCTACTCCGGTTGGGTTTTGTTAGAGGCTCTAGACTTGTGACTCCGGATCTTTGGGAGTGTTAGTATTTTGTTCATTATTATTATTATTGGAGTTCTTTAACTCATATATTCTTATTGGGATGTTCATTTGGGAATAATATTCGGTGTGATAAGTAATTGTTGTACTGGCTGGCCTAGCTTAATTGTTGGGCGCCATCACGACCGGATTTGGGTTGTGACAAGTTGGTATCAGAGCCTAGGTTACTAGGACTCGCGAGTCATGAGCCGGTTTAGTAGGCTTTCGCGGATCGGTACGTAGACGTCCGTATCTATCCTCAGAGGGCTACAGAAACTTTAGGAAAAACCTCATTTTCTTGGATTCATATCGTGCGATTTGTGTTATCACGAAATTAAATTTTTCCATATTCGATTCTCTCGCAGATGGCGAGAACACGTGCTAGCGGACGTGGCGGACGACCACCATTGGCACCCAGAGGCCGTGGTCGTGGTAGAGGTAGGGCAGCAGCACCAGCACCTACTGACCCACCAGCTGACCAGACTCAGGGTCAGATTCCCGCACCAGTGGCCCAGACTCAAGACCAGATTCCAGTGCCAGACGCTCCGGCAACTCAGGTTCAGGCACCGGCAGTGCCCATTGTGATACCGGGTCTTTAGGAGACCTTGGCACAGATCTTATCAGTATGCACAGGATTGGCTCAGGTCATTGCAGTCTCTACTGCAGCGTCTTCTTCACATGCAGGGGGAGGGAATTAGACCCCCGTGGCCCGCACACCCGAGCCAGTTCAGCCAGTTGCGCCCGTTGCACTAGCTTCTGCTTATATGGTTCCAATTATGCCCGATAACGAGCAGCGTCGTTTGGAGAGATTTGAGAGGCTACAGCCTCCGACATTCGGTGGTGCGGAGGGCGAGGACGCCCAGGGTTTTCTTGACAGATGTCAGCGCATGCTTCGCACCGCGGGTATTCTAGAGTCCAGCGGTGTTTCATTCACCACTTTTCAGTTCACAGGTGCAGCATTTTAGTGGTGGGAGAATTTCGAGAGGCGTAGGCCCGCCGGGGCAGTGCCCCTCACTTGGCAGCAGTTCTCCACGGTATTTTTGGAGAAGTACGTGCCTCAGTCTCAGAGAGAGGAGCTGCGACGTCAGTTCGAGTTTTGAAGCAGGGAGATATGACGGTTAATCAGTACGAGATGAGATTCACACGGTTGGCCCGTCATGCCATGTGGATGGTTCCTACAGACAGAGAGAGGATTCGGAGATTTATCGATGGCCTTATTTATCCCATCGGCATATTGATGACCAGGGAGAGAGTTTCGGCAGTTACCTTTGAGGAGGTGGTTGATGTTGCCCGTCACATTCAGACAGATCGCCGCAGAGAGCGACAGGAGAGAGAGGCTAAGAGGCATCGTGGTTCTGGCAGCTACAGTGGTGCTCCGTCTAGGGGCCAACCCCAGTATAGCAGGGATCGTTCTTTCAGGTCTCATCAGTCTGGACGTGCAGAGTCCAGTGGGGTTTCATCAGATCATGGTCGTCAGGGCCATCAGGGTTATCAGGGTCAGCAGAGCCGTCAGCAGAGTCAGCCTGCACTGAGTGCTCTTCCAGCTCAGAGTTCTGCTCCTGCTTCCTCAACACAGGGTTCATCTATAGCGAGGGGTCCTCAGTAGCCCCTTCTTCCATCTGCAGGCAGTTGTTTTGAGTGCGGTGACTTGGGCCATATCAGGAGAGAGTGTCCTCAATGGCTACGTAAGCGGTCTCAGCAAAGGGATCAGCCTTCGTCTTCTACTCCTGTTTCTTCACCGCCAGCACAGCCGGCTAGGACTGGTGCCAGGTATCCAGAGGTCGCCCTAGAGGCGAGGATCGTACTGGTGGAGGCCAGGCTCGTTTCTATGCTCTTCCGGATAGAAAGGATGCTAGTGCTTCAGATGCGGTCATTTCAGGTATTATCTCAGTCTGCCACAGGGATGCTTCTGTCTTATTTGATCCCGGATCCACCTATTCTTATGTCTCTACTTATTTTGCACATCACTTGGGTATGACCCGTGGTATTCTTGCTTTGCCCGTACATGTGTCTACCGCAGTGGGGGATACTGTTGTTGTGGATCAGGTATATCGATCCTGTGTTATTACTATTGGGGGTCTGGAGACCCGAATTGATTTATTACTACTGGGCATGGTAGATTTGGATGTGATTCTAGGCATGGATTGGCTATCTCCTTACCATGCGATTTTGGATTGTCATGCCAAAACAGTCACACTAGCTATTCTAGGTAATCGGAGGATCGAGTGGCGTGGCTTGACTGATTATGTGTCCGACAGGGTGATTTCTTATATAAAGGCCCAACGAATGATTGGCAAGTGTTGTTTATCTTATTTGGCCTTCATTAGAAATGTTGAGGCTGAGACACCCAGTCTTGATTCGGTCCCCATTGTGAGGGAGTTTCCGGATGTATTTCCAGCAGACCTGCCGGGCATGCCGCCCGACAAAGATATTGACTTTGGTATTGACTTGGTGCCGGGCACTCAGCCCATTTCTATTCCTCCCTATTGCATGGCACCAACGGAGTTGAAAGAATTGAAAGAACAATTTCAGGAACTCTTAGATAAGGGTTTCATTCGCCCGAGTGTGTCACCTTGGGGTGCACCGGTATTGTTCGTGAAGAAGAAAGATGGCACAATGAGGATGTGCATTGATTACAAGCAGCTGAACAAGGTAACAGTAAAGAATAAGTACCCATTGCCTCGTATTGATGACCTATTTGATCAGCTCCAGGGAGCTAGTGTATTTTCTAAGATTGATCTTCGATCGGGCTATCATCAGTTGAAGATCAGGGACTCAGATATTATGAAGACAGCATTTAGGACGCGATATGGGCACTACGAGTTCCTGGTGATGTCTTTCGGGTTGACTAATTCCCTAGCTGCATTCATGCACTTGATGAATAGTGTATTTCGGTCGTACCTTGATTCTTTTGTGATTGTGTTTATTGATGATATTCGGGTGTATTCTCGCAGCCAGGAGGAGCATGCACAGCACTTCAGGGTGGTATTGCAGAGGTTGAGAGAAGAGAAGCTTTATGCAAAATTCACTAAGTGTGAGTTTTGGCTTGACACTGTGACTTTTCCGGGACATGTAGTGTCCAGTGATGGTATTCAGGTTGATCCACAGAAGGCTGAGGCAGTGTAGAATTGGCCCCGAGCTTCCTCAGCTACAGAGATTCGGAGTTTTCTCGGCTTGGCAGGCTATTATGGCCGGTTTGTTCAGGGTTTCTCATCAATTGCTTCACCGTTGACTAAGTTGACACAGAAGAATGCTCCATTTGTGTGGTCCGATGAATGTGAGGAGAGCTTCCAGAAGCTCAAGGAGGCTTTGACCACAGCTCCAGTACTTGTGTTGCCATCAGCCTCAGGGTCATATACGGTGTATTGTGATGCTTCCAGAGTTGGGCTCGGTTGTGTGTTAATGCAAGAGGGTAGAGTTATTGCATATGCTTCTCGTCAGCTAAAGCCCCACGAGAAGAACTACCCTGTTCATGATCTGGAGTTAGCTGTTATTGTTCATGCCTTGAAGATTTGGAGGCATTACCTATATGGTGTATCTTGTGATGTATATACCGACCACCGCAGCCTTCAGCATTTGTTTAAGCAGAAAGATCTAAATTTGAGGCAGCGGAGATGGCTTTAATTGCTTAAAGACTATGATATTACTATCTTGTACCATCCCGGGAAAGCCAATGTAGTGGCTGATGCTTTGAGCTGGAAGGCTATTAGTATGGGCAATCTGGCGTATATTCCAGTTGGGGAGAGACCCCTTGTAGTTGATGTTCAGGCGTTAGCTAATTAGATGGTGAGACTAGATATTTCTGAGCCCAGTCGGGTGATGGATTGTGTAGTAGCTCGTTCTTCTATATATGATCGTATTCGAGAGCGCCAGTATGATGATCCACACTTACTTGTCCTTAAGGACAGAGTTCAGCATGATGATGCCAGAGATGTCACTATTGATAGTGATGGTGTATTGCGGATGCAGGGCCGGATATGCGTGCCTAATATTGATGGCCTTCGTGAGTTGATATTGGAGGAGGCCCACAACTCGCGGTATTCTATTCACCCAGGAGCCGCGAAGATGTACCAGGATTTGAAGCAGCATTATTGGTGGAGAAAGATGAAGAAAGATATTGTAAGCCATGTGGCTCGGTGTCTAAACTGTCAGCAGGTCAAGTACGAGCATCAGAAACCTGGTGGTGTATTTCAGCGTATTGATATTCTTGAGTGGAAGTGGGAAAGGATAACTATGGACTTTGTCAGTGGACTCCCTCGGACAGCGAGGAAGTTTGATTCAGTTTGGGTGGTAGTGGATAGGTTGACCAAGTCAGCTCACTTCATCCCAGTGTGTACTACTTATTCCTCAGAGCGGTTGGCAGAGATATTCATCCGTGAGATAGTGAGATTGCATGGAGTTCCTATTTCAATTATATCAGACAGAGGTACCTAGTTCACATCTCAGTTCTGGAGGACATTTCAGCGAGAGTTGGGTTCACAGGTAGAGCTGAGCACCGCATTTCATCCACAGACGGATGGGCAGATATTAGAGGATATGTTGCGTGCTTGTGTCATTGATTTTGGTGGTTCATGGGCTGATTACTTGCCTCTTGCGGAGTTTGCTTATAATAATAGCTATCGGTCCAGCATTCAGATGGCACCGTATGAAGCTTTATATGGGAGGCGGTGTAGGTCTCCAGTCGGTTGGTTTGAGCCCGGCGAGGCTAGGTTGTTGGGGACAGAGTTAGTCCAAGATGCCTTAGACAGGGTAAAGGTGATTTAGGAAAGACTTCGCACAACTCAGTCGCGACAGAAGAGTTATGCGGACCGGAAGGTCCGAGATGTGTCTTATTCAGTAGGTGAGAAGGTGTTGCTGAAGGTTTCGCCTATGAAGGGCGTTATGAGGTTTGGAAAGAAAGGAAAGTTGAGCCCAAGGTTCATTGGACCTTTTGAGGTGCTTAGGAAAGTTGGGGAGGTAGCCTATATGCTTGCTTTGCCACCCAGTTTGTCGGGAGTTCACCCGGTGTTCCATGTATCTATGCTCCGGAAGTATGTTGGAGACCCGTCTCATGTGTTAGACTTCAGCACGATACAGCTAGATGAAGACTTGACTTATGATGTAGAGCCATCAGCCATTTTGGGTCGACAGGTCCGTAAGCTGAGATCCAAGGACATAGCTTCAGTGAAAGTGCAGTGGAGAGGTCATCCCATGGAGGAAGCAACTTGGGAGACCGAGCAGGAAATGCGGAGCAGATATCCACACTTGTTTGATGCTCCAGGTATGTTTCTTAACCCGCTCGCGGACGAGCGTTTGTTTAAGTTAGGGAGAATGTAACGACCTGGCCCGTCGTTATGGGAATTTCCACCCCGTTACCTTGCATTTACACATCTTATGCTTTTAAATAAGTATTTGAATATATCGGGTGAGTTAGGAGTGATTCAGGTTGAAAATGAAGTAAATAGTATGTTTGAAGAAAGCTTGAATATGGGAAGTCAACCTAGAGTTGACTATTGAGTTAGAATGCTCGGAACCGGATTCCGATGATTCGACTAGTTTCAGGGGATCATTTATGACTTAGGAGAGCAATCAAAATTGAATTCGGAGGTCCGGTGTAGTTTTAGGCTTGAATTGGCGAAGGAAGAATTTTGGCGAAAACCGGATGGTAGGTGATATATTGATCCGGGGGTCAGAATGGAATTCCGATAATTTCTGTTGCTTCGTTATGTGATTTTGGATATGTATGCAAATTTTCAGGTCATTCGGACATCGTTTGATTGGGTTTTGGATCGAATGTTAGTTTTGAAAGTTTTGAAGAAACTTATGCTTGAATTCGTGTGTAAAT
This sequence comes from Nicotiana noctiflora, assembly GCA_032618575.1. NCBI lineage: Eukaryota > Viridiplantae > Streptophyta > Magnoliopsida > Solanales > Solanaceae > Nicotiana > Nicotiana noctiflora. Next base: position 6,068 of record JASVEL010009803.1, read on the forward strand.
GGTGATTTTGATGTTTAGATGGTGTTTTTGTAATTGGAACAAGTCCGTATCATGTTTTGGAGTACGTTGGTGGTTTTCGTTGGGGTCCCGGGGGCCTCGAGATTATTTCGGACCATCAACCGGGCATATGGGACTTGGCAAAATCTGCAGAAAACTGCAGGTTTCTGCCCAGTCATTTAGACCTTCGCGTTCGCGTGACATGGGTCGCGTTCGCGAAGGCCAGGTGGGCTAAGAGTGGTCATCTGCAGAAAATTGATCTAAGAGTGGTCAACTTTGCAAAGGTTGACCAACTCTATAAAGTCCTAACACACCAGTCCACCTCAAAAGGGGCTGGTTGTGCAGAATTGGCTAAGTCTACAAATGCAGACTTGCCCAGGCTCTTTTTGAGCCCTGAACATTAAAGTGGCCAGGCCTGCAAAGGCTTTGGGCCCAACTATGTTCAATAATTGGGTTTAATTACCCAAGCCAAGTCTCAACTTGAGACTGGCTAAGCTTTAAATAGGTTAATAATAATGATAAGGCAGGCTAGTCCTGCAACTAGTTTAAAATTGAAATAAGAGGTCTTAATTAAATGAAATTGGATTAAAAGAGGCTAAAATTGAAATAATTCCCTAAAGTAGAGTTGGCCAGTCCTTAAATGCCAATGCAAGGACTGGCCACTAGTTAAATATGGTTTTAAAATGCTGAAACCCGACCTAGGTAGGTCAGGTAATTCAGCAGTGCCTTCACAGGTATAAAAGGGAACCAATTTAGTAATTTGGTAAATAGTTTGAAATATATAGGGTTAAGGGAGTCATTTGTACTCCTGATTTCTGCAATTTTGCAGAGATTTAAGGGTATAATGGTCTCCCTAAAATGGGAAATCTGTAAAAATCTTTAACCCCTAAGGTTACATTGATAAAAGGCCCATAAAAGGAATCTTTGGAACCTTCTAGCACATGCTGGAACGGTTTCTGTTAACAGAATTGTGGGTCAAAGTGTAAATGGGATAATTTTAAGAGGGGGAGAAGTGGGATTTAATCCTATACTTTCTCCCCAAGTCTCAGCCCTTGCCCATTCCTATATATACTCCTAAAAAGAGTGAAATAGGGGCTGGCTTTTGACAAGAAAAGTTCAGAGAAAAAGATACTAATATAGCAGTAGTGTTTTTTTTGGGATTTTTCGAGTGAGAATTTGTTGAGTTCAATCTGATTCTTTGGGTTTTCTGCTCGATTATCTGCCTGGGTTTCTTCTTGTGTTGTTCTTGCTTTGGTTTTCCTTATTCATTGACATTCATCACTGTTGCATTGCTGTCTGAGTTCATTGTTGTGCTTACTTCTTAATCCCTTAGACTCATCGGCTTCATTTTGCTGATCCAGGTACAATGTCTGTTCGAGTGAAGCTATATTGATGATCCTGATGAAATAACATGGAGATTTCTGTTTAATTTATGTGTCATTATGAATTTGTAATTCATTTTTTATTACTGCTTTAATAGCTTAGATCTGTAGTTTAGTGGTAGTATAGAATGTAGTGGTATAGAAACAGAAACAAAAACTATGTAATAAGTAGTATAGTAGTAGTGTAGCATAGATAGCATATCACTTAGTTTAAGTAGGTAAAACCTTTAAAACAAAGTTAAACAGACTTCACATGAATCAATAACCATCATGCTCACGTAGTTAATCTGTTTCGTTGATCAATATCTAGATTTGAATAAGTTAAAAGAGGAAACAACCAGATGAAGTAACAACTAGGGTGAAACTGGCTATGATAACATCAAATAAGCTTGGCTAGTATTAACATCAGTAGTTAATCATATCTATGAAGTAGTATGTAGATACAAATAGGTCCAAAAGGAGAAGAATAGTTAGAAGAATTGGTAAATCGTTTGCAATTGGGTCTGTGACACTGCATGAACTAAGTCATATTAGAATTAATAATTGTGTATACATCATCAGATCACTTAGCCTTAGATAATCTGGTTTTCATTAATAAGCAATTGGATTGTTTAAATACGATCTCACATAGTTGAATCGCTTCTTAGCTAATTAATTTCAATGTTGTTATAGGGCATTAGCAGAAAATAAAGGAATAGGAGTAGTTCATTCATATATACACTAATTAGTTGTAATTTAGAATTAATATTGATCTTCTTGTATAGTGGTTATTCTTTTATGATAAATAAAAATATTTTGATCTCATTCTTAATCCTGTATGTCTGTTTACTATGAATTTTACATTTCTGCTTTTGTTATTCCAATATGGTCTGGGCCTGATACAATATGGGCCTGGACTGTATTAGTAAGTTCGTTGGGCCGATGGCTAAAAGCCTAAACCTGATCTGGGTCATTAAGACCTGGACATATGTGGTATTACACTGAGGACTGATCCAGAATCTAGGCCCAATAACAATAGAAATAGTAAGGGCTTGGAATACCTAGTACCAAACACGGCTAAGGAAAGAACATTCATAGAAAAATATAGCTAAGTGTTAGGATTGAACCTTAAAAATACTTGGGACGAGCCTCGCCCGATATCAAATAACGCCCCCCCCTTAGTAATGAAATAACATAATTAGACTCGGGAAGACTACTAGCTAACTCCATAGTCTTACCCAAAACAATTAAAAGCCGATAGACGTCATTTAGGGCACGATTTAACGTACTTTCCTATGAACGAGTGTGCACTTGGTACGACTCAAATCCCAAATCCTGGCAAAGCCGAAATGTACTAAAAGTCACAACCGTACTGGTTGCGGTGTGACTCGAGGTGCGTTTTCGCAATGTTGTAAATTCTTTAAAATATCAAAATAAAAATCACTTACTTATTGTTAAAATCTATTTTGGGTCAAACAAAAGTCGAGAACGACAATTGAGCGACCGTGCTAAAACCACGGAACCCGGGAATGCCTAACACCTTCTCCCGGGTTAACAGAGTTCCTTAACCAGATCTTTCTTTCGCAGACATTTTTGAAAGAGTCAATTTCCTCGGATTTGGGATTAACCGGTGACTTGGGACATCATTATTATTCTCAAGTGGCGACTCTGATTAGTTATAACAAAATCCCGAACTGATTGTCCTTTTAATTGGAAAAACTCCTTCCTCTATGCTATTTGATCCGTTTCGGGTATTTGAGCATCGAGGTATACCCTATGAGCGTATTTATATACTTTATTCCTAGTGTGGGGTAGTAAAAAGGGAGGTGTGACAGCGACTACCTGATCTGGGACTGCCTCTAGCATTTGAAGTCCCTGCACAACCTGCTATGGTGTGCAAACTACGAGGGTCTAATGACCTCCACAATTTGAGATGTTGCTGCTGTAGTAGTAGCTGAAACAACCTAAACCAACCCGGTACAGACTGATAATATTTGGACCAAAGTCTCCTAATGACTGGGAATAACAATAGGCAATACCGGTGGCTGAGCGGGTACTACTGGAGCCTTAGCCACTAGGGGATGATCCTGGATAGGGTCAACAGGTAGGTCTACTAGCACTGCCCCTGCCGCTCTACCACGACCACGACCACGGCCTTGACCACGACCTCTAGCTGGTGGCAATGGTAGTCGTCCACCTCGTCTTGTAGCACGAGTTCTCGCCATCTGCGAGAGAATAGAATACAGAAGTTCAGTTGGTGGAACAAAAAAACCGCCCGACAGAGTTCAAGAAATGTCAATTGTTTCCTAAAACGTCTACAGCCTCCTAAAAATAAATACAGACGTCTCCGTACCGATCCGTGAGACACTACTAACCGGCTCAAGATTCATGAGGCCTAGTAACCTAGGCTCTGATACCGACTTGTCACGACCCCAAACCTGGTCGTGATGGCGCCCAGCACATTGCTAGGCCAGCCTGACCAACATTTCATAATACAGAGGTACCAGCTCTCAGTTTACCCTTTTTGCATTTAACAGTAATAAGAAATGTTTTAGAATCTAGCACAATTGTGAAACTATCCAAAAACGAGTATAACACTTCCCACAGAATCAGGAGTCATAAGTCACGAGCCTCTACCAGAATACAACTGTAAACGCTTTAAGTTGGGGGTGTTGATGAGTGGTGATTTTACCACTCATTTTAGCCTTCTTTCCTTAGCTTTTGTGTCGTTTTATGTATGCAATGAGATTGTTTACAGTGGTTATTGTGAGATTTTCAGGTACATGATGCTATGAGGTGTGTTGAAAGGAATTTGGGTATTTTTGACTGGAATTTAAAGGAAAATTGACTGCTGGGCGAAATACTCTACGCAATCGCGGTCACCATCACGCGATCGCAGAAGACCAGGCAGCAACTCTACGCGATCGCAGACACCATCATGCGATCGCAGAAGACCAGGCAACAATACTACGCGATCGCAGAAGCTATCACGCGATCGCAGAAGTGAAACGACTAAAGCTACGCGATCGCAGAAGCTATCACGCGATCGCAGAAGTGAAACGACTAAAGCTACGCGATCGCAGAAGCTAACACGCGATCGCAGAAGTTACATACCTAAAGCTACGCGATCGCAGTAATGGTTCACGCGATCGCGGAAGGTTAAACCATTGTTCTACGCGATCGCGAGCCAAAACACGCGATCGCGGTGTGTTGCATCTGGGCCAGATCTGGGCAATTCCGGCATTTCACATATTTTTCACCCCAAATCTTTTTATACTCGTCCAAACAGACATTGTAGGGGATATCTCGGAATCTCTAATCAATTTCTATACTCTTGAACATATTTTTACTCTTTGGCTTAGAGAGAAGGCTAGGGTTTTTGCACACACACTTGGGTCTTGAAGATTAAAGCTTGTGGTTAAGGATTTCTTACCCATTTATATTTATTTCTTCATTTCCTTGCTTTGTATTGTATATCTAAGTGTGTAGTATTTATTTCCAACACTTGAATCTTGTTTATGGGAATATTCATATTTAAAGTGTGGATTAAATACCTTGTTGTGCTTATGTATTGAATGATTTTTATATATTTATGAATTGAGTTATTGTTACTTTAATTATTCTTGTTCCTCAATGTTTCCGAAGAGATTAGCTAACTCTAGGACTCGCCCATTTACTTTGAATTAATTTTGGAAAAGATAATTCGAAGTTGGGAAAGATTAATTAACAAGAACTTGAGGCGTTAACCTTCACTTTATAGATTCAACCTAGGGATAGGATTGACTACTTGTAGCCTATCGGGTGCGCTTAATCTTCTAATTGAGATTAGGGATAATTCAATTAGGAAGTCTTGTTAGTCTTCGGAAGAAGCTAATTAAGAATTATTATCCGTGGCTAATTAACATAAACTCATTCATATTTGTAAAATCATGAAATACATTGGATCGTTACTTGAGTGTAATTCCCGATGCATTCATACTTGTAGCCATTGATCATTTTATTCGCTTTCTAGGTTAGTTTACATTTCCGCATTTAGATATAAACATTTTCCAAAACCCAAAATCTTAAGTGTTTGGCTTAGCGCGACTAGCGATAATTTTCTTGCATTCCTAATCGCCTACATATTGTTCTCTGTGGGATTCGACCCCGACTCATAGTTGGGTAAATATATTGCATACGACCGTGTCTATTGCTTTTTAGCGGTGGAAATGGACGTTATCAAAAATGGCGCCGTTGTCGGGGAACAATTTGGCGTAATTTAGGTCGTTTGAGAAGTAAGCGAAAGTGCTTTGGTCCAAACTTGTGAATATTTGTGTAATTATTTTTCTTACCTTGGGTCTATTTTTAGTGTTTGTTTCTTGTTTATTTTCTTAATTTTGAAAAATGGCATCATATAACGAAAATTGGTCGGATAGTAGTTGTTCATATTTTGATGATCCTTGTCCTTATTGTGGAGGACCACACTCATGGCAAAATTGTTTAAATTCTCCGGGGGTGGATTGTGCGCACAATTCCAAACCCATGAGTGGAGTATTTGTGATAAGTGTGGTTTCCAAAATGGTCATTGGGATGATTGTGCTTACTTTTTATTCCCTTCCCCAAGCCCCTACTATGATGGTTCTATTTGTTTTGATGAGAATAGGGTTATGGAGGTGAAAGAATTTGAGCATGGTCAAAATGGAGAATTCAAGCTCATGTTGGAGTGTTTACTTGAAGAAGGAAACAAGGAAGAAAATGCCTTGGAACATCTTTTGGAGACTAGTCTCCAAAATGGTTTAGCACTGGAAAGGTTACACTCACAAATGGATGAAATGATCAAAGCCTCGGAAGTAAGTGAAAACCAAGAATCCTTCTTGGATGTTGAAAATGAAAATCCTTCCTTGGCTATTGATCAAAACCAAGAAGAATTCTCTAATGCCCAAAATGAGAGAAAATTGCTCATGTTGGAGGTCATTCTTGAAAATGAGGAGAAGCGCAACTTTGCACTCGAGGATTTGAAACAATGCATAAATTACAATGGTGAACACATCCGCACTTTGGAGGATCAAATGCAAATTTTGGTTGAGGCTAACTATGCCCAACAAATTTCGTGTGTGGATGAAAGCGAAGAAGAGTCCAATTCCGAGGAAGAGAGTGAGCTTTACTTTGAGGAGTCAATAATTGAACATCCGCCAACCAACTCAATGAGTATTGTTGATGCCAGCAAAAACATGGAATTGGAGTCAACCGGTGTAAATGCTAATGTGGTTGTTGTTGACTCTAATCCGGGGGAAAAAGAGAATGTCAACATAGAAGAATTGCAAAGTGTGGGCTTAAAGTCACATTCCAAACATTTTTCAACCTTGGAATCGTGTGGTGACACGGGAGTTGAACCACATGAATCAATGAAGGAATGCGAGGAGGAACAACTTTGGCCATACATTTTACAGTTTGAGGAGGCAAGAAATCAAAACGACATTCCTCACTTGAAAGCCAAGAAGTGCAAAATGAAAATTTTAAGCATTGGCTCGAACATCCAATTACCACCCCCATTGCTCGTGGTCATAAGCTTGATTCCAAGCTAGGGGCCCAATTCATATCATCCAAGTGGCGAGAAAAGTGGTAATGTTGTTTGTGTTGTGCGACGACATTAAATGCGGCGCTTGGTGGGAGGCAACCCATCGTTTTCAAAATTTTTAGTCATTTTTCAAAATTTTTCATCATTTTGCAAATTTTCTTTTTTAGAATTGCTTAGGATATTATTTTTGATAAATCTGCCAAGTTTGAGAATTTTTGGAGTTGATTTGAGCAGGTCGGGATATCCGAGCAGACACAAACCAGTAGCTGAAGGAATCTGCCAGAAAAGGCAATGAATCGCGATCGCACTAATCCTCCCGCGATCGCGTAAGGTGTTTTAAGCTAAAAAATGGATTCGGCGACTAATGAAAATGTGCAACAATATGCCGAACAAGTGGCAGCTGAGGAATATTATGATGCTACCACATTCTCCTCACGCAGATGCTATGAACGCTATGACAAACAGCTTTCTAAGAGTATGATAAGGGAAAGAGGCATACAATTGGTCGACCTGGAAGATAGATGGCCTGAATTCCATGGCAGACTGCTTACTAGTGGCTGGATATGCTTCGCCGCAGAGCCCAGACCAGCCAACTATGAAGTTGTCCGAGAATTCTATGCAAATGTTGTAGAGACAGACTTCAACAATGAGTTGGTAGTCACTGTCAGAGGTTGCGAAGTCCGTTTCAGTCCAGAGAGGATAAATGCTCATTACAACCTTGCCAATGTTGATAATCAGGTGTACCAGGAGAGAGCCAAAGAATTGGGTAGCCAATGGTTCATCACTCATTTGCACGGTGGTCAGGTGCCTAAATGGATCAAGAATCACACCAGGATCGAGTCTTCGGATTTCACTGCGGAGGCCAAGACTTGGCTTTCCATAATATGTGCTCGCATCATGCCTTCAAAGAATGAAACAGAGGTGACACCTGAGAAGGCAAGAGTGATTTGTGCACTTCTAGAGGGGATGCAGGTGAATGTAGGAAAACTTATTGTTGATGAGATAGCTGAGGTGGTGGGAGAGCGGACCAAGAGTTTGTTCTTTCCATCATTGATCACTCACCTATGCTATGAGGCTGGGGTGCAACCCAGACCTACTGAAAAGGAGAAGCAACCAGAGAAGCTTATCCATCCCCTACTAAGGTCAAGAGCAGGAGCGCCACCAAAGAAGAGACGAATTGATGTAGCATCTCCCAGTTTTGGTCGGTTCATAGAAACAGAGATTAATGAAGATACCTCCAGCACTTCCACAGCTATCATTCCACTCGAGGAGGGACCTCTTACTCTCAGGTACATCTCTCGATAGGTTTATGGTATGGACACTCAGGTACGACAGCTTGTAGCTGGTCTTCCGTCTGGACCATCCGGAGAGAGCACCTCTGCAGGCCCAGCTGGCTCAGAAAGGCTCCCTACATTGTCCGACCTTGCAAAGGAGCAACAGAGCATCAAAGCAAAGCTGGGAAAAATTGAAAGAAGGCAACGGAAGCATAGAGACTATGAGTGGAAGAAAAGCAAGTTCCTCAACAAGATCATGAGCACGTTGCGCAAATTCTGTGGACCTGATGAGACAGAGGATGATGACTTTGAGCTTGAGCCTCCCAGTTCCTCCAGTGGAGATTGACACCATTCAGGGAGCACCTCCTTTATTTTTGCTTGAATTGCATAATTGCAATGAGGACATTGCAATATTCTTACTTGGGGGTGGTCCTTGAACATTGAAACATTTTCTTAGACATTGAAGCATGAATTAATTGTGTAGTCTTGAACTTGGGTGGATATGTATTTTGTTAGTAGTAAATCATTGTTAGTTATTATCTTTCTTGTTGATTATATTTTTTTTTAGTAGCTTCTTTAATGTTTGTACCTTTGTAGTAGTTGTTAATTTCCTTGGGTTTTCTTCATGCTACGGTTCTTTCCCAAGGAACAATTTAGTGAACCGGGTGACTTTTCCCGATGAGAGATAGTGTGACAACCTTCTTAAGGGAATTAGTCTTGTTTTGTTAGGATGAGGATTTTGGATTATTTGGTACTAATAAAATTAGCCTCTTGTATGTAAATTATGAATTAAGAATACCCCTCCAAAAATTTGTATTAAAGTGTTAAAAACAAGTAAGTTGCTTGGTGTAAAACAATTTTGGTGATAAATTTTTGGCTCTTTTAGTGACTTCTAGCTCACTAGTTTTATAGAATTGATCCGTCTTCATTAATTCATGTGCCATGTGTGTTAGCGAGTGTTGAAATAAATCTTGTGTTTACTTCCATCATCTAGAACTTGCCCGGTTAGTTTTTCAATGATAATGATAGTACATTTGGTTGGAGGAATGATCTTAGGCATTCTTTGTTTTAATTTTAAAATCTCTTTAGCCTTTCAAGCCTACCGTTGCATAAATAATGTCACTAGTACCAATTTTGAGCCTTTAAACCTTTCTTTGGCCAACTCATTACAAACCTTTCCCTTTTTGTATAATAATTCCCTCTCTTGAACCCGTCCCTCTTTGAACACTAAGAATGAGGCTAAAAGCCTAAGTTGGGGGTGGTGTCAAAACGGAAATTGGTAAGGTCGTGCATTGAGTATCCACATGCCTCAAAGTATTTGTATTGAAATATTCAAGCTCCATAAGTAAAAAAGAGTTAGTTTTTACATATACATGTAAATATGTACATTATGGAGCCTTGAATAAAATTTGGGAGAGGTATGTAAAGTGGTTCTATATTGGGAACTAGATGCCAACGAGGCTATGTAAGTTAAAGAGAGTCAATATACAAAAGAATGAAACTTGTGAGTAGTGTTCAAGGAGGATGAAGTCACTTGTACCCAAATGCTTATCCAACCTTCCCTAAACCTACATTACAAGCTTAAAAAGTCCTTATAGGACCTCCAACTAAGCATTCTTGAATAAGCATTGAATTAAAATAAGGGCAAGCTTATGGTATGAGGTGTCGTAACACTTGAAGTTTCTTTGTGAGAGCGAGTGTTTTCGAAAACTTTGTCCCTTGTGTTTGTTGTAAATATAATGTTCTTTGTTGGGACTTTCTTTCTTGTGAGGGCGCATGAATTAGAAAAGACCGGTGAAATTGAGTAAAGTGAGCAATCATAGTGAACTAGTGTCTTTGAGTCACTTATTGAGGCTTATTTTTGTCACTTGATTGTTTTGGAACTCCATTGCACGTTGTTGAAGTTTTTTTTTAGGAGGGAGTTATTTGAAAAAAAAAATATACATATTTGAGCCTAATTTTTAGTACCAACCAATCCATAAGTAGGGTGTTTAAATGAAAGAATGTGATATGTACACAATAGCAATGCCACTTGTATTTTAAATGATGAATCCTCATTGAAGTTGTGAATTTGATATGCTTGAGGACAAGCAAACGCTTTAAGTTGGGGGTGTTGATGAGTGGTGATTTTACCACTCATTTTAGCCTTCTTTCCTTAGCTTTTGTGTCGTTTTATGTATGCAATGAGATTGTTTACAGTGGTTATTGTGAGATTTTTAGGTACATGATGCTATGAGGTGTGTTGAAAGGAATTTGGGTATTTTTGACTGGAATTTAAAGGAAAATTGACTGCTGGGCGAAATACTCTACGCGATCGCGGTCACCATCACGCGATCGCAGAAGACCAGGCAGCAACTCTACGCGATCGCAGACACCATCATGCGATCGCAGAAGACCAGGCAACAATACTACGCGATCGCAGAAGCTATCACGCGATCGCAGAAGTGGAACGACTAAAGCTACGCGATCGCAGAAGCTATCACGCGATCGCAGAAGTGAAACGACTAAAGCTACGCGATCGCAGAAGCTAACACGCGATCGCAGAAGTTACATACCTAAAGCTACGCGATCGCAGTAATGGTTCACGCGATCGCGGAAGGTTAAACCATTGTTCTACGCGATCGCGAGCCAAAAAACGCGATCGCGGTGTGTTGCATCTGGGCCAGATCTGGGCAATTCCGGCATTTCACATATTTTTCACCCCAAATCATTTTATACTCGTCCAAACAGACATTGTAGGGGATATCTCGGAATCTCTAATCAATTTCTATACTCTTGAACATATTTTTACTCTTTTGCTTAGAGAGAAGGCTAGGGTTTTTGCACACACACTTGGGTCTTGAAGATTAAAGCTTGTGGTTAAGGATTTCTTACCCATTTATATTTATTTCTTCATTTCCTTGCTTTGTATTGTATATCTAAGTGTGTAGTATTTATTTCCAACACTTGAATCTTGTTTATGGGAATATTCATATTTAAAGTGTGGATTAAATACCTTGTTGTGCTTATGTATTGAATGATTTTTATATATTTATGAATTGAGTTATTGTTACTTTAATTATTCTTGTTCCTCAATGTTTCCGAAGAGATTAGCTAACTCTAGGACTCGCCCATTTACTTTGAATTAATTTTGGAAAAGATAATTCGAAGTTGGGAAAGATTAATTAACAAGAACTTGAGGCGTTAACCTTCACTTTATAGATTCAACCTAGGGATAGGATTGACTACTTGTAGCCTATCGGGTGCGCTTAATCTTCTAATTGAGATTAGGGATAATTCAATTAGGAAGTCTTGTTAGTCTTCGGAAGAAGCTAATTAAGAATTATTATCCGTGGCTAATTAACATAAACTCATTCATATTTGTAAAATCATGAAATACATTGGATCGTTACTTGAGTGTAATTCCCGATGCATTCATACTTGTAGCCATTGATCATTTTATTCGCTTTCTAGGTTAGTTTACATTTCCGCATTTAGATATAAACATTTTCCAAAACCCAAAATCTTAAGTGTTTGGCTTAGCGCGACTAGCGATAATTTTCTTGCATTCCTAATCGCCTACATATTGTTCTCTGTGGGATTCGACCCCGACTCATAGTTGGGTAAATATATTGCATACGACCGTGTCTATTGCTTTTTAGCGGTGGAAATGGACGTTATCAACTGCAAGTGCAGAATAGTCTAAAGATAAGATAACATAGACTGGAGTGTCAGGTCCTGCCGACGCTAGCAACTACCTTGACAGTCCGAATGAAAGCACTCTGAGCAGCTCGTAGGTCAGCCCTACTGTGATGTACCTGTATCTGTACACAAGGTGCAGGGAGTAGTGTGAGTACTTCCAACTGAGTGGTAATAAGCATGGTTAAGACAGCGAATGTAAGAAAACCCAATAAAGCACTAAGCAAGGCTATACAACAATATCCTTTCTAATTATTAACATTATTAGTATCAGAACCAGCAATATTAGCTAAACAGTACAATAAGTATATTTAAATGCAATGCAATGCATGAACATGACAACTACGACACGTAGCCTTATCCATTTGGGTACCCGTGCTCACTGTGGGGGTTCAGTCTTTAGATAGGCTCCTACAGCCCAAGCACAATATCAATGATATGCTACGGCGCAACCCGATCCACTACTAGTCCAGCTACATGCAATGCAAGCCTCACATGCACAGAAATATCATTCGAAATCTTTTTTTATCAATATCAGTAGAAAACAATATTTTCAGAAATACCAGAGTTTGGAAAACCATTTTAGACAATGATAGCTCAGGACTGGTATGAGAATAACATGCTATAATCATAGGAGCAATAGAAATGATCCTCGCGGGATCCAAATAACTGGCTCACAGTTCAAAGATATCCACAACCATCCAAGTAGGAGGTTTAACGGCTCAATAATAGCCAACAAAATAGTATAATTTTACCAGGTCAGACTAAGCCATAGTCCGTATTCACAATCGACCCCACACTCACAAGATAGTACGTGTCTCGCCTTAATACAACATCATATAGTGATATACCGGGGTTTCGAACCCGCTGGTCATCACCCACACCCATTACTCAACTCGACTCGACTCGAAGACTAGCCCGCAATGCCTTTTCTATGAAAATCGGCATCCACAGGTATAGAATCTGATGAAAACCAATAGAAATGCATCAAAATATGCTAAAGGAACATAACCCAATCGAAACAACTCGAATTACACCAAAAACATGAATTTTCCAAAACCCGACCCCCGGGCCCGCTTCTCGAAAAATTACAAAAGTTACATTTTCAGAATCCTTATCTCAATACGAGTCCATAAATATAAAGTTTATCAAAATCATACTCCGTTTGCCCATTCAAATCAATGATTTTCAATAACCCAGGCTTAGAGCAAAAATCTTCCATTAATACACCTCCAATCCTCCATTTTCAAATGTTAACTCCATAATTTAACAATATAATAGAATAAATTGAGTCCATGAATGATTACCTGATGAATCCCCTCGATTTCCTCCTCAAAATTGCCTAAATCGCCTCTTAGGTGAAAGCCTCAAATGTGTTATAACTTCTGAAATTTTGAACCCTTCTTTTTCATAAATCACTGACGAATTTCGCTTCAGCGATATTTTACTCGCTTAGGCAAGACCGCTTCTGCGGTTTATCTGTCGCTTCTACGACATTTCACTAATCGCCTCATCACTTCTGCGGCTCAGGTCTCGCACCTGCGAGACCACTTAAGCGGTTGCCCTTCCGCTCCTGGGAATACTGTATACAACTGTGACTACAAGTGCAGAATAGTCTAAAGATAAGATAACATAGACTGGAGTGTCATGTCCTGCCGACGCTAGCAACTACCTTGACAGTCCGAATGAAAGCACTCTGAGCAGCTCGTAGGTCAGCCCTACTGTGATGTACCTGTATCTGCACACAAGGTGTAGGGAGTAGTGTGAGTACTTCCAACTGAGTGGTAATAAGCATGGTTAAGACAGCGAATGTAAGAAAACCCAATAAAGCACTAAGCAAGGCTATACAACAATATCCTTTCTAATTATTAACATTATCAGTATCAGAACCAGCAATATTAGCTAAACAGTACAAAAAGTATATTTAAATGCAATGCAATGCATGAACATGACAACTACGACACGTAGCCTGATCCATTTGGGTACCCGTGCTCACTGTGGGGGTTCAGTCTTTAGATAGGCTCCTACAGCCCAAGCACAATATCAATGATATGCTACTGCGCAACCCGATCCACTACTAGTCCAGCTACATGCAATGCAAGCCTCACATGCACAGAAATATCATTCGAAATGTTTTTTATCAATATCAGTAGAAAACAATTGTAATACTGTATACAACTGTGACTACAAGTGCAGAATAGTCTAAAGATAAGATAACATAGACTGGAGTGTCATGTCCTGCCGACGCTAGCAACTACCTTGACAGTCCGAATGAAAGCACTCTGAGCAGCTCGTAGGTTAGCCCTACTGTGATGTACCTGTATCTGCACACAAGGTGTAGGGAGTAGTGTGAGTACTTCCAACTGAGTGGTAATAAGCATGGTTAAGACAGCGAATGTAAGAAAACCCAATAAAGCACTAAGCAAGGCTATACAACAATATCCTTTCTAATTATTAACATTATCAGTATCAGAACCAGCAATATTAGCTAAACAGTACAAAAAGTATATTTAAATGCAATGCAATGCATGAACATGACAACTACGACACGTAGCCTGATCCATTTGGGTACCCGTGCTCACTGTGGGGGTTCAGTCTTTAGATAGGCTCCTACAGCCCAAGCACAATATCAATGATATGCTACTGCGCAACCCGATCCACTACTAGTCCAGCTACATGCAATGCAAGCCTCACATGCACAGAAATATCATTCGAAATGTTTTTTATCAATATCAGTAGAAAACAATATTTTCAGAAATACCAGAGTTTGGAAAACCATTTTAGACAATGATAGCTCAGGACTGGTATGAGAATAACATGCTATAATCATAGGAGCAATAGAAATGATCCTCGCGGGATCCAAATAACTGGCTCACAGTTCAAAGATATCCACAACCATCCAAGTAGGAGGTTTAACGGCTCAATAATAGCCAACAAAATAGTATAATTTTACCAGGTCAGACTAAGCCATAGTCCCTAATCACAATCGACCCCACACTCACAAGATAGTATGTGTCTCACCTTAATACAGTGTCATATAGTGATATACCGGGGTTTCGAACCCGCTGGTCATCACCCACACCCATTACTCAACTCGACTCGACTCGAAGACTAGCCCGCAATGCCCTTTCCATGAAAATCGGCATCCACAGGTATAGAATCTGATAAAAACCAATAGAAATGCATCAAAATATGCTAAAGGAACATAACCCAACCGAAACAACTCGAATTACACCAAAAACATGAATTTTCCAAAACCCGACCCCCGGGCCCGCTTCTCGAAAAATTACAAAAGTTACATTCACTACCAGAAAATGGGCCTATGGCAACAGTTATTTTCGCAACGGTTTAACAACCGTTGCCATAGAACATATATAGTAACGGTTACAACCGTTACATTAGCATTGGGATGATATTAGCACACTTTAAATGTATAACCGTTGCAATTGTAAAATAACCGTTGCAATAGATTCATCTGGCGCAACGGTTATATAAACCGTCCCAATAAAATAATCTACTAGAACGCTTTTACTCTAAAAGTATCTATTGGAACGGTTATTTTTTCCCTCCTTATTTTTTCACTTGAATTTGTTAAACCCGCCAAAACAAATTTATTTTATTTTTTAATAATTTTAATAGTCTAAATATTTAATAAAAACTTTTTTGCCCTTTCCATATGGCATATCCCCAATATCGTCGATACCTCCAATGCAATTAAACCCTCATTCTTCACTGATCCGCCCCCATCTCACCGTTCCTAATATCTTTTTCTTCTTCTTCTTCAAAAATGCCGATACAATCATCTATCTCTCTCTAAAAACTCCGATAACCCCATATCTCTCTCCGGTGCCCTGAAAAACCCTCGATCCTCCGTAGCAAAAAATAAAACGCTCCAGAGCTCTTCTTTTCTCCAATGAAAAGCAGACCCCTCCTCACACACCCAAAAAACATAGCCATCATCCTCCATCGCACCAACTCTCTCACTTGCATCACACTCATACAATGAAGACTTACCCACTCATGTTTTGAATATACATAGCTGAAACAAAAATTGAAAAAACCCATATGAAGATCTGAAAATCGCTACCCTAAAAAAACATTCAAAAGCTGTCAATGTTTGAGCTTGAGATCTGAAATTTTCAGCTTTGGAATTCAAAGGAAAACACACACACACACACACACACAAAAAGGTTCTAAAAAGTGCATTCATTGCTGCTGATTTAAGGAGTTTTTCTTCACTATTTTCTGGGTTTCAATTTGGTTTTTCTGGCTAAGAATCGGAGCCGAGTGCTGCTAATTCTGCGTTTTGTAGCTGAGCTCCAGCTTTCCCTTCACTTTATTTGGTTATTCAACTTTGTCTCTACTGCTGTTTAGAGGTATTTATCTCGATCTTGAAATGTAATGGTTGTTTGGATATCTGTGTGCTATAAATTTGCTGAAATTGCAATGATATGGTATGATATTTGGTTAAAATCTAATTTTCTGTTTCTTTTTTTTTTTTTTCGGAATTAAACTTCTCCGCTGCATAGTTGACAAAGGATTAATTTAAGGTAAACAAGACTTATGAGTGTTGGTATACATGGGGAATATCTAAAGTGAACGTATAAGAAGAAGTTCAACTTTTGAGATATTTATTCGCTGTTAAATCTTGTAAGTATTATTACTTGAGCAAAATGTTGTTCTTCTTCCTTATTCTTTAATGTGTTCATATAGTGATTAAAATATTCACCCAAATGTTAATATAATCAAGTAATAGTTCTCAAAAATTTTGGAGTTTTGTCTGTTGCCTCCTGGATAGTCTTTCTTGATGTGGAATCGTCTTATTGTGATAATATTACTTGACATCGTTTGCTAATCTGCTTTTATGTTGTTATCACCACCCATATTGCTCCTTTTAAGGATCAAAGCCTAATATCAAGCAAATTGGCTGAGTCTCTCCGATCTGCTTAGTGCTAAATAAGTAAATCCGGACCTTTTAAGGGTGATATTTACCCAAAGAACAAGTACTAGTACATTCAAGTTTATCATTTGTCTATACATGGTTGTCAATCACAAAAAAATAATCAAGATTGAAGTTGTGTTTCACCAAAAGACTCACAGACTTCTCCTCGTACACCTTTGATGCGTGTATTCAAAACGATCAAACTTGTGGTCCTAAACATTTTATTAGTTGAACTTCACAACTAACTTCTGTGAAGCTTTCATTTCCAATTCGTATGTTAATCTGTGAAGATGTTTTGCATAGCTCTCTGGTGCTATGATAGAAGTTCCTTGGAGCACTACCTGGACAGTTGAATTAAATTCAACTTTGTAAACTTTTGTACCATTTTGAGTCTGCAAATTCGTTGGTGGAGTGACAGTATAGTTGAAAGGTATTGCTGGATTTCTTTTTGGATAAAGAGATGGCTTTGATGGTCTTACAATCATGCATTCTATTTATCACTTGCCATAAGGATAATGATCTTTTCGATTTCCTTAAGTCAATGTGGTTTGTTCAAGTCCATATGAGCTAGTGATAAACCTGAAATCTTGTTGATCAAATGCACAAATACTCTTTCGGTGGTTTCAAATATCAACGCATCAACTTTGAATTACATATGAAACTATATGCAGCTATGCATGGATCCTGATACCTAGATTTGCCTTAACTTTCAAAAGGCTAACTGTTGTTCAGTGAAAATGAAAAATTCAGGGGCAGCTAAAGAAATACAGTTGGATATGGTATAAAAAATTCAGTGTTATCCATACCATAATTTAATTATGTATTCTCCATACCATAATTTTATTCTTCTTTGACAAGTCAAGAAAGGGGAACATTGGCTGATGCATGTGATGTATGTCTGAAACTCGACTATTTGGTTTTCGTTTGCTATTTTATTTTGTCTTAGGTTGGCATATATGGTTATACAGCTTATTCAGCCAGGAAGTTTGGCCTCAAAGGACTGGCAGAAGCATTGCAGCAGGAGGTTATTGGTGAAAATATTCACGTATCACTAATATTTCCCCCGGACACTGAAACTCCTGGATTTGCTGAAGGTGACATGAGAATAGACCCCCCTCTGTTTCTTCTGGTTGTTATTGCTGTATGTCCCAATGCACGAACTAAAATGATATGCTACATGTTTAGTCCCTGTTGCACAAATTAAATGGGGAGTACATTTTATCATGATTCAATTGGCTATGCAAAATCTGTTTCTGCCTTTTATCTTCTTGAAAGGGCATGAGGTTCCCTAGAACCTGACAGGATGGTTAAAGCTGCATTGGTGTGTCGTTTGGTTTATTTGGATAGTACAGCTCTAGAAAAGTTTGAAGCTTAATGTGTATTGTATCTGCTTCTTTTTGGTAAGAGTGTGGTCAAGGTGTTGACATGCTTATGCGAGTTCAGGAGTTCCATTATTTATGACTTTTAGATTGTTATACTTTTCTTATTTGCATATTTCAGTCTTGCAGTTTTGTCTCTATAGTCTATTCTCATTTAACCATTGTAACCTGTTGCTGCATTTTTTTGTGTAAACCTGCTTGGTGCTCTCTTTATTTTATGTAATAGTTTACTGTTTACCAATTCGAAAGAAGAGAGAAGAAGAAAAATGTGAGAGTGCACATGGAGATAATGCATGCACTAATATTGCACCTTGGGAGACATCATCATCACTGTCGGTGTTGCACCCATCTCATTCCAAGCATTTTGAGATGAAATCTTAGGTACTCCTAGTGCTCTTGCGTCTGAGGCATGCACACATTGTTTAATGTACTTGATAGAGGCTTCAGCTTACCTGACTGATAATCAGCTTAAGTGTGCATAAATTTGGCTACACTCCTTTACCATCTATTTTTCAGTATTTCACCCTGTTGAACAACAATTATGAAAGTCTCATTGTTATTGCAGAGAACAAAAGAAGGCCACGGGTGACTAGTATAATAGCAGCTTCTTCTGTTGCCATGAAAGCTGACGAAGTTGCCAAGATAGCTTTGAATGGCATTAAATCAGGAAATTTTACTGTCCCTTGTAACATTGAGGGATTCTTGCTTTCCATAGCAACTGCTGGTCTATCTCCTCAAAGATCATTCCTGATGGCATTTGTCGAAGTGATAGCTGCTGGAATATTACGTGTTGCTGGCCTATGTTTCCAAAGGAATTGGTATGGAAGCATAGAGAAATGCCTGGAGAAAGGAAATAGTGAATGACTACTTAGCACAGTCTAACAAATGCTTTTTGCAACTTCCTTAAAAAATTAGTTTGAAGTAGTTTGATCCACGGGTACTAAAACTATGTAGTCCTCGTCCCTATTAGATTTTGTCCATTACAAAGTTTCGCTGGCTAATTTGACCAGTTTTTCCTATCTACTGTGCTTGAAGTTCAATAGATTTTAGTTAACTGGTAAGGTTATACTATTAGTTTTGCATTTAAACTTTGAGTTGTTGTCAATATTCTTGAAGTCTTTTGTTATAGCATTTGAAACTTTAACTTTTGAAGCTGTAAAACTTATGTAATTTGGTTAAAAATATTTTGCTATTATCGTTATTCTTAGCTTATTGGATAAGAAAGATTATGTAGTGTTTTATTATTTTATTTATATAATATCCAGGTTATAATTATAAATATTTTTAGGTGGCAATGTCAATTAAACGTTTAAAATAGCCTAAAAGAACCGTTGCAATAAGCACAAATGTCGTTGCCATAGACATTCTAAACCGTTCCGATAAGTTGCTTCCATAAAGTGTGACAAACTGATGCAATAGAAACAAAACCGTTACGGTAGCATTATAAAACCGTTACAATAGTTGTAAATAACCGTTGCAATAAACTATATTGTAATAGTTTCCAACCATTGTAGTAAATAATATGGTAACGGTTTACAACCGTTGCATAAAGTATACGGCAACGGTTTATAACCGTTGCTGTTGAAATGAATATTCGTTGCTTCAGACAGAGGGAAAACCGTTGCGACAGCTTGATCTATAGCAACGGTATTGTCAACCGTTGCCACAACCGTTGCTGTAGATCTATTGGCACGCGAGCGGATGTCACGGTCGCCGAACCGTTCCAATAACTCTATGGCAACGGTTTTTCTATCAATTGCAACGGTTTACCAACCGTTGCCATAAGCCTATTTTCCAGTAGTGATTTTCAGAATCCTTATCTCAATACGAGTCCATAAATATAAAGTTTATCAAAATCATACTCCGTTTGCCCATTCAAATCAATGATTTTCAATAACCCAGGCTTAGAGCAAAAATCTTCCATTAATACACCTCCAATCCTCCATTTTCAAATGTTAACTCCATAATTTAACAATATAATAGAATAAATTGAGTCCATGAATGATTACCTGATGAATCCCCTCGATTTCCTCCTCAAAATTGCCTAAATCGCCTCTTAGGTGAAAGCCTCAAATGTGTTATAACTTCTGAAATTTTGAACCCTTCTTTTTCATAAATCACTGACGAATTTCGCTTCAGCAATATTTTACTCGCTTAGGCAAGACCGCTTCTGCGGTTTATCTGTCGCTTCTGCAACATTTCACTAATCGCCCCATCACTTCTGCGGCTCAGGTCCTGCACCTGCGAGACTGTGATGACCCAAAGGGTCATCACTTATTTTATTAATCATTTCGAGCTTCTGAGGCCTTGAAAACCTCATTCCATGTTGCCTCGATTTACGTGCACGATCCGAGCATGTAGCCGGAAAGATTTTGTGATAGAAAATATGAATTCTATGAGAAATTTGGATAAAAATAATATTAATATTGATATGGTTGACTTCGGTCAACATTATTGGTAAACGGGCCCGGACCCGAGATTGGATGGTCCCGAAAGGTCCGTAGGAAAATATGGGACTTGGACATGCGTCCGAGTCGAATTCTGAGGCCTAGAGCCCAAGTTATGAATTTCTCTATGAAATTGTTTTTGATGTAATTGTTAAAGGAAATGAATTAATTGACCTTGGTATCGGGCTCGTATTTTGGTTCCGACGCCCGGTACAAGTCTTAAATATTATATATGTGATTTCGTAAAGTTTGGTGACATTCGGATGTCGTTTGAGATGTTTTGGACCTTGAGTTCCAAGTTTGAAAGTTTTGAAAACCAAAAGTATGAAAATCATGAATTTGAGGCTTGATTTGATGAAAACGATGTGATATTGGCGATGTGATTGCACGAACAACTTCATAATGTGTTTTTGATGTTGTGTACATGTTTGGTTTGGAGCCCGGGGGGCTCGGGTAAAGATTTGATAGGCCGTTGGATTAAATTCTGAATTTTTGCACTACTGGTTTTTTACCCAGCTGTTGGCTTCGCAATTGCGAAGGGGGCAGATCAAGGCAGGGCTCGCAAATGCGAACCCTAATCGCAAATGCGAAGTACCCTCATACCCAGCCTTGTTCGCAAATGCGAACATCCCCTTGTCCTGCCTATGTTCGCAAATGCGAACCATAGTTCGCAAATGCGAACATTCCCATATCCAGCCTTGTTCGCAAATGCGAACAATAGTTCACAAATGCGAACATTCCCCTATTCTGCCTGTGTTCGCAAATGCGAATAATAGTTCGCAAATGCGAACATTCCCCTATCCTGCCAGTGTTCGCAAATGCGAATAAAAGTTCGCAAATGCGAACTTCCCAGCCTTAGCTTATTTTTCAAACTCAAGAAATTGGTCGGGGTTCGCAATTGCGAACCCATGTTCACAAAAGAGAACACAGAGACCTGTAAAACGCGATTTTCAGTTCATTTCTTCACATTTCACAACCAAAAAACACCCATTTGCGACTCTTCACGGATTCCTTCTTCTTCAAAACAATTGTAAGTCACTTTTTACTTAATTCTTTCAATTCCTAACATCATTAAACATGTTTTTCAATAGAAATCAAAGGTTTTTATGGTAGAATATCTTGTTTTTGATAGAATATAGGGTTTTTCATAAATTGGGAAATTGGTCCTCGAATTGAGGTCCGATTTTGAAACAAATCATATACATGAACTCGTGGGGGGATGGGTAACCGGATTTTGGTCCGAGCCCCGAGTTCCGACCATATGGGCCCGAGGTCGAAATTCACTATTCCGGGCATAATGTTGTAAAAGTTGTAATTAGTCTTAGGAATTAGTTTGTTGAGTAGTATTGATGATATTAAATCAACTGTGTATAGATACGATTGGATTGGAGCCAAACTTGAAAGAAAAAGACATTGCCACTGATTGAATTGTTCATAAACATTCGAGGTAAGTGTTTGTTCTATCCTAGCTTGAGGGAATAGGATTATGTGCTATGTGTTATGTGATCGAGTGCGGTGTATGGGCTGTGGTGACGAGCAACCATACACTGGCGTCTAGTATGACCGTGAGTTGTTGATAATGCTTATTGTGAGACATATTTGCAGATGAATTGTTGAACCTTTGCCATGTTGTAGAAGTGTTATTGTTCTCCCTTGTCGAGACTTGTACTGAAGATGATTGTTGATTGCCCTTGTTGGGACGGTTTATGATTTACTATTTCATTCTTTGCCCTTAAACTGTGATTGTTATTTGGGTGAGGAAGAGTGATAATGCACGAAGGGTGATGCCGTGCCTTGATTTATTATTTATGCATGAAGGTTAATGCCGTGCCTTGATTTATTATTTATGCACGAAGGTTAATGTCGTGCCTTGTTATTGATTATGCACGAAGGATAATGCCATGCCATGTTTTATTGATTATGCACGAAGGATCATGCCGTGCCTTGTTATTGAACCATGTACGAAGGATCATGCCGTACTATGGATGTGAGGATGAGAGTAAAAGCACGAAGGGTGATGCCGTGCACTTTATTTGCTTATTTGGTGAGGATGAGAGTAAAAGCACGAAGGGTGATGCCGTGCAACTACTTGCTATTCGTTGACTTGATATTACTTGTGTTTCCATTATACTTTGTTTTCCTTGTGAACTTATTAACTGTTGTTAATTGTTGAGTTCTTTTGAGATATTCCTTATTGTGTTATTAGTTGGTTAATTCTTGTTATTTGTGGTATACATATATATGGAGCTGCACAGGTTTATGTGGATGTCTGGTCCTAGGCTTGTGACTACTTCGCCGGGATAGGCCAGGCACTTACCAACACATGGGGTCGGTTGTGCTGATACTACACTTCTGTGCGTTTTTGCACAGGTCCAGGTTACGATCAGGAGCAGCAGCAGTAAATCGATTGCGTGGGAGTTGATCACATTTGAGACCGAGGTAGCTTGCGGACGTCCGCAGGCCCGGCGTCTCTCTCTTTATTTATGTTACTAGCTGTAGTCTCTTTGTTCCGAGACAAACAGAATTATGTTATATTTCTTTCAAAGTTTTATGTGTAGTATTCAGTAGTAGTTCGTGAGTTGGTGACTCCACGTCTTGGGTAGAGGATTTCAGTATGATTTTTTTTACCTTGTAACTAGTTATTTCTAATTTGATAAAGTATTCCGCACTTATTTAATTAAAGTTATGGTTTGTTGATAAATAAATTATGAAATTGTATTAAAAACAGGATAGTATGAATACAGTGGCTTGCCTAGCTACCACGAGTAGGCGCCATCACGATCCCGATGTTGGGGGAAAATCCGGGTCGTGACAAGTTGGTATCAGAGCTCTAGGTTACATAGGTCTCACCACTCACGAACAAGCTTAGTAGAGTTTGAGAGGTAGGTACGGAGACGTCCGTACTTGTCCTCCAGAGTCTATTGAGTTAGGAAAGAGTCTCTCATTTGTTCTTTCTTGTCGTGCGACTTGTTTCTCAATTACTGATTGAATTTCTATTCTGTCCTTTCGCAGATGGTGAGGACACGCGCTTCTTCGTCCACTGACCAGCAGCCCGAGCCCCAGGCAGCTGCCGTATCAGAGGCCGTGGTAGGGGTAGAGCTCAGCCCCAGGCAGCTACTCCAGAGGTGGAGCCTCATATTGAGATTGACGAGGAGGTTCCGGTCCCAGCAGCTCCAGTGGGCCCAGCTCAGGTCCCGGGAGAGGCTTTGATTACCCCGGATCTCCGGGATGCTTTGGTCAGAATAGCGGGATTTATGGATAGCATTGCCAGAGCGGGTCTATTATCAGTTGCACCAACCGCTTCTCAGGCTGGAGGAGGTGCCCAGACTCCTATTGCTCGTACTCCGGAGCCAGTAGTTCCTCAGCCTCAGGCACCAGTGGTTCAGCCAGCTGTGGCCACTCAGTCGAGTACCACGGCTCATGCCGGAGATGGAGCGGCCATGACTTCTGATTCTTTATGGAGACTTGATCGGTTCTCCAAGCTATTTACCACTACCTTCGGCGGTGCCACATCAGAGGATCCTCAGGACTTCTTATTCAGTTGCCATGAGATTCTCAAGACTGTGGGGATCGTGGAGACAAATGGAGTTGACTTATGTACATTCAGGCTTGCAGGATCCGCCAAGACTTGGTGGAGAGATTATCGCTTGACTCGACCAGCAGGGTCCCCAGCTTTATCATGGGATCAGTTTGCGGAGCTATTTCTGGAGAAGTTTCTCCCTGCTACTCAGTGGGATGTACTTCAGAGGCAGTTTGAGCGCCTCCATCAAGGCTCTATGACGGTCACACAGTATGAGACGAGATTTGTCGATTTGGCTCGTCGTGCAGTGGTGATACTTCCCACAGAGCGGGAGAGGGTCCGCAGGTTTATAGATGGGCTTAATCAGCCAATTAGACTCCAGATGGCTATGGGCGTGGGGAGTGACATATCATTTTAGGAGGCAGCTAATGCAGCACGCAGAGTTGAGATGGCTCTTGCTCGGGGAGGTAGTTATTCTTCAGACAAGAGGCCTCGTCATTCAGGCAGGTTTAGTGGTTCTTCTTCTAGTGGCAGAGAATCCTTTGACAGAGGCCAGTCTTCCAGGCCTTTCCATTCCGCCCTTCAGGCTTCACAGGGTGGACCAAGTGATCGTGGTTTTCGTGGGCATTATTCAGACCAGCCTCCTATTAATGCTCAGCCTCTTCAGAGTGTTCGTGGAGGCCATTCGAGTCGTCAGGGCCAGCAGCCCTATCAGTCTAAGAGTTGCTACGGTTGTGGTGACCCAGGTCATTTTATCAGGTATTGCCCTCGAGCAGCGGGCAACTCTCAGCAGCGGGGTCCTCGTCCTATGATTCGAGGCCCCAGCTGACCCTCAGCCTGCCCAGCCAGCCAGAGGCGGGGGTAGATATTATAGAGGTGGAGGTCGAGACTGTAGAGGTCGAGACCGTCCAGCCAGAGGTACAGGTCAGCCAGTTGATGGCCGTCCTAGAGACGTAGCTCAGAGGGGAGGTGCAGATCCCCGATTCTATGCTTTACCAGCCGGGCCAGAGGCAGAGGCATCATATGCCATGATTACAGGTACCATTCTTGTGTGTGGCAGAGGTGCTTCAGTATTATTTGACCCTGGGTCTACATATTCATATGTGTCTTCCTACTTTGCACCCTATTTGGCCGTGCCCAGCTATGCTTTGGATATTCCAGTTTATGTGGCTACACCAGTGGGTGACTCCATTGTAGTCGACCGAGTGCATCGTTCGTGCGTAGTTATATTTGAGGGTCTTGAGACCCGTGTTGATCTGTTGCTTTTGGATATGGTGGATTTTGATGTCATATTGGGGATGGACTGGTTGTCCCTATACCATGCTATTCTAGATTGTCATGCTAAGACTGTGACCTTAGCCTTGCCAGAATCACCCCGACTAGAGTGGAAAGGTACCTCAAGCCACTCTATTCGCACTGTTATTTCCTATGTTAAGGCTCGACGCATGGTCGAGAAGGGGTGTCTAGCTTATCTGGCTTATGTTCGTGATTCCAGTGCAGAAGTTCCTTCCATTGAGTCGGTCCCTATTGCACGGGAGTTTCCCGAGGTTTTTCCTTCAGACCTGCCGGGCATGCCACCCGACAGGGATATTGATTTCTGTATTGATCTGGCACCGGGCACTCAGCCCATCTCTATTCTACCCTATCGTATGGCCCCGCCGGAGCTAAAAGAGTTGAAAGATCAGTTGCAAGACCTTCTTGAGAAAGGCTTTATCAGGCCCAGTGTTTCCCCCTGGGGAGCACCTGTATTATTTGTAAAGAAGAAAGATGGCTCGATGCGGATGTGTATTGATTACCGGCAGTTAAACAAGGTGACTATCAAAAATAAATATCCACTGCCGAGGATTGATGATTTGTTTGACCAGCTCCGGGGAGCGAGGGTATTCTCTAAGATAGACTTGAGGTCAGGCTACCATCAGCTGAAGATCAGGGCGGCTGACATTCCTAAGACGACCTTTCGCTCTAGATATGGGCATTATGAGTTCTTGGTCATGTCCTTCGGGTTGTCCAATGCCCCAGCAGCATTCATGGAGTTGATGAATCGGGTATTCAAGCCTTACTTAGATCCGTTCGTGATAGTCTTCATAGATGACATCCTGGTGTACTCCCGCAGCCAGGAAGAGCACGAGCAGCACCTCAGAGTGGTTCTTCAGACTCTGAAAGATAACCGACTATATGCCAAATTTTCTAAATGTGAGTTCGGTCGAGTTCGGTAGCATTTCCGGGTCACATTGTATCGATGGAAGGTATTCAGAGGTACACCCAAAGAAGATTGAGGCGGTCCAGAATTGGCCTCGACGAGCTTCAGTGACCGAGATCCCGAGTTTCTTGGGATTAGCAGGTTACTACCGTCGATTTGTAGAGGGTTTTCTTCTATTGCGGCCCCGATGACCGGGTTGACCCAGAAGGGTGTCCGGTTCCGGTGGTCGGAGGAGTGTAAGGCGAGCTTTCGAAGCTCAAGACAGCCGTGACCACCGCACCGGTGCTGATACTACCTACGAGTGCGGGCATTATACGGTTTATTGTGACGCATCTCGTACGGGGCTTGGAGCGGTATTGATGCGAGATGGTAAGGTTATCGCTTATGCTTCGAGGTATTATCTATATGGTGTGACATGTGAGGTGTACACCGATCACAAAAGCCTACGGTACTGTTCAAAACGAAGGAGTTGAATCTACGACAGCGGAGATGGTTAGAGTTGCTAAAAGACTATGATGTTACTATATTATATCACCTAGGTAAGGCCAATGTGGTGGCCGATGCATTGAGTAGAAAGTATGCCAGCATGGGTAGTCTTGCATATATTCCGGTCAATCGGAGACCATTAGCTCTAGATGTCCAGGCCTTAGCCAACCGGTTCGTGAGATTAGACATTTCTGAGCCTAGCAGGGTGTTAGCCCGCACGGTCGCTCGTTCTTCTTTATTAGAGCGTATCCGTGAGAGGCAATTTGATGATCCTCATTTGCGTGAGTTGAGAGATACAGTACAGCGGGGAGGTGCCACACAGGTAAATCTAGATGATGATGGGGTATTGAAATTGCAGGGTCGAGTTTGTGTGCCCAATGTCGAAGGGATTCGAGAGTTGATCTTAGCGGAGGCCCATAGTTCACGGTATTCTATTCACCCAGGCGCCGCGAAGATGTACCGGGACTTACGGCAACACTATTGGTGGCGCAGAATGAAGAAAGATATCGTTGCGTATGTCGCTCGGTGTCTAAATTGTCAGCAGGTGAAATATGAGCACCAGAGACCTGGTGGTGTGTTCCAGAGGATTGAAATTCCCGAGTGGAAATGGGAGCGGATCACTATGGACTTCGTTACTGGACTTCCTTTGACTCGGAAGAAATTTAATGCTATTTGGGTCATTGTTGATAGGTTGACCAAGTCAGCACACTTTATTCCAGTATTTGTCTCCTACTCGTCGGAGAGGTTAGCGGAGGTTTACATTAGGGAGATTGTTCGTCTCCATGGGGTGCCAGTATCTATTATCTCTGATCGGGGTATGCAGTTTACCTCGCGGTTCTGGAGAGCGGTCTAGCAAGAGTTAGGCACCCAGGTTCATCTGAGTACAACATTTCATCCTCAGACGGATGGCCAATCCGAGAGGACTATTCGGATTCTAGAGGACATGCTTCGAGCCTGTGTTATTGATTTCGGAGGCTCGTGGGACCAGTTTCTGCCATTAGCAGAGTTCGCCTACAATAACAGTTACCAGTCTAGCATCCGGATGGCTCCGTATGAGGCGTTGTATGGTAGGCGATGTCGATCACCGGTTGGATGGTTTGAACCGGGAGAGGCTCGGTTGTTGGGTACAGACTTAGTTCAGGAGGCCTTGAATAAGGTCAAGACTATTCAGGAGAGATTGCGTTCAGCTCAGTCCAAGCGGAAGACTTATGCGGATCGTAAGGTTCGAGATGTAGATTTCATGGTTGGTGAACGAGTATTGCTCCGAGTGTCGCCTATGAAGGGCGTGATGAGGTTCGGGAAAAAGGGCAAGCTCAGCCCTAGGTATATTGGTCCATTTGAGATTCTAGACAGAGTGGGAAGGGTGGCTTACGGATTAGCTTTGCCGCCTATCTTATCAGCCATGCATCCAGTTTTTCACGTATCTATGCTTCGGAAATACCACGGCGATCCCACCCATGTGTTAGACTTCAGTACTGTCCAATTGGATAATGATCTATCCTATGAGGAGGAGCCGGTGGCCATTCTAAACCGGCAGGTTCGACAGTTAAGGTCGAAGAGTTATACTTTTGTGCGTGTTCAGTGGAGAGGTCAGCCTCCTGAGGCATCGACCCGGGAGTCCGAGTCCGATATGCGGAGCCGCTACCCTCATTTGTTCCCCAACTCAGGTACTTCCTTCTCTCGTCCGTTCGAGGACGAATGGTTGTTCTAGAGGTGGAGGATGTGTGATGACCCAAAGGGTCATCACTTATTTTATTAATCATTTCGAGCTTCTGAGGCCTTGAAAACCTCATTCCATGTTGCCTCGATTTACGTGCATGATCCGAGCATGTAGCCGGAAAGATTTTGTGATAGAAAATATGAATTCTATGAGAAATTTGGATAAAAATAATATTAATATTGATATGGTTGACTTCGGTCAACATTATTGGTAAACGGGCCCGGACCCGAGATTGGATGGTCCCGAAAGGTCCGTAGGAAAATATGGGACTTGGACATGCGTCCGGAGTCAAATTCCGAGGCCTAGAGCCCAAGTTATGAATTTTTCTATGAAATTGTTTTTGATGTAATTGTTAAAGGAAATGAATTAATTGACCTTGGTATCGGGCTCGTATTTTGGTTCCGACGCCCGGTACAAGTCTTAAATATTATATATGTGATTTCCGTAAAGTTTGGTGACATTCGGATGTCGTTTGAGATGTTTTGGACCTTGAGTTCCAAGTTTGAAAGTTTTGAAAACCAAAAGTATGAAAATCATGAATTTAAGGCTTGATTTGATGAAAACGATGTGATATTGGCTATGTGATCGCACAAACAAGTTCATAATGTGTTTTTGATGTTGTGTACATGTTTGGTTTGGAGCCCGGGGGGCTCGGGTAAAGATTTGATAGGCCGTTGGATTAAATTCTGAATTTTTGCACTACTGGTTTTTTACCCAGCTGTTGGCTTCGCAATTGCGAAGGGGGCAGATCAAGGCAGGGCTCGCAAATGCGAACCCTAATCGCAAATGCGAAGTACCCTCATACCCATCCTTGTTCGCAAATGCGAACAATTGTTCGCAAATGCGAACATCCCCTTGTCCTGCCTATGTTCGCAAATGCGAACCATAGTTCGCAAATGCGAACATTCCCATATCCAGCCTTGTTCGCAAATGCGAACAATAGTTTGCAAATGCGAACATTCCCCTATACTGCCTGTGTTCGCAAATGCGAATAATAGTTCGCAAATGCGAACATTCCCCTATCATGCCAGTGTTCGCAAATGCGAATAAAAGTTCGCAAATGCGAACTTCCCAGCCTTAGCTTATTTTTCAAACTCAAGAAATTGGTCGGGGTTCGCAATTGCGAACCCATGTTCACAAAAGCGAACACAGAGACCTGTAAAACACGATTTTCAGTTCATTTCTTCACATTTCACAACCAAAAAACACCCATTTACGACTCTTCACGGATTCCTTCTTCTTCAAAACAATTGTAAGTCACTTTTTACTTAATTCTTTCAATTCCTAACATCATTAAACATGTTTTTCAATAGAAATCAAAGGTTTTTATGGTAGAATTTCTTGTTTTTGATAGAATATAGGGTTTTTCATAAATTGGGAAATTGGTCCTCGAATTGAGGTCCGATTTTGAAACAAATCATATACATGAACTCGTGGGGGGATGGGTAACCGGATTTTGGTCCGAGCCCCGAGTTCCGACCATATGGGCCCGAGGTCGAAATTCACTATTCCGGGCATAATGTTGTAAAAGTTGTAATTAGTCTTAGGAATTAGTTTGTTGAGTAGTATTGATGATATTAAATCAACTGTGTATAGATACGATTGGATTGGAGCCAAATTTGAAAGAAAAAGACATTGCCACGGATTGAATTGTTCATAAACATTCGAGGTAAGTGTTTGTTCTATCCTAGCTTGAGGGAATAGGATTATGTGCTATGTGTTATGTGATCGAGTTCGGTGTATGGGCTGTGGTGACGAGCATCCATACACTGGCGTCTAGTATGACCGTGAGTCGTTGATAATGCTTATTGTGAGACATATTTGCAGATGAATTGTTGAACCTTTGCCATGTTGTAGAAGTGTTATTGTTCTCCCTTGTCGAGACTTGTTGTGAAGATGATTGTTGATTGCCCTTGTTGGGACGGTTTATGATTTACTATTTCATTATTTGCCCTTAACTGTGATTGTTATTTGGGTGAGGAAGAGTGATAATGCACGAAGGGTGATGTCGTGCCTTGATTTATTATTTATGCATGAAGGTTAATGTCGTGCCTTGATTTATTATTTATGCACGAAGGTTAATGTCGTGCCTTGTTATTGATTATGCACGAAGGTTAATGCCATGCCATGTTTTATTGATTATGCACGAAGGATCATGTCGTTCCTTGTTATTGAACCATGTACGAAGGATCATGCCGTACTATGGATGTGAGGATGAGAGTAAAAGCACGAAGGGTGATGCCGTGCACTTTATTTGCTTATTTGGTGAGGATGAGAGTAAAAGCACGAAGGGTGATGCCGTGCAACTACTTGCTATTCAGTGACTTGATATTACTTGTGTTTCCATTATACTTTGTTTTCCTTGTGAACTTATTAACTGTTGTTAATTGTTGAGTTCTTTTGAGATATTCCTTATTGTGTTATTAGTTGGTTAATTCTTGTTATTTGTGGTATACATATATATGGAACTGCACAGGTTTATGTGGATGTCTGGTCCTAGGCTTGTCACTACTTCGCCGGGATAGGCCAGGCACTTACCAGCACATGGGGTCGGTTGTGCTGATACTACACTTCTGTGCGTTTTTGCACAGGTCCAGGTTACGATCAGGAGCAGCAGCAGTAAATCGATTGCGTGGGAGTTGATCACATTTGAGACCGAGGTAGCTTGCAGACGTCCGCAGGCCCGTCATATCTCTTTTTATTTATGTTACTACATGTAGTCTCTTTGTTCCGAGACAAACAGAATTATGTTATATTTCTTTCAAAGTTTTATGTGTAGTATTCAGTAGTAGTTCGTGAGTTGGTGACTCCACGTCTTGGGTAGAGGATTTCATTATGATTTTTTTTACCTTGTAACTAGTTATTTCTAATTCGATAAAGTATTCCGCACTTATTTAATTAAAGTTATGGTTTGTTGATAAATAAATTATGAAATTGTATTAAAAACAGGATAGTATGAATACAGTGGCTTGCCTAGCTACCACGAGTAGGCGCCATCACGATCCCGATGTTGGGGGAAAATCCGGGTCGTGACAGAGACCACCTAAGCGGTTGCCCTTCCGCTCCTGGGAAAATTTCCAATCGCCCATCTTCCGCTCTTGCGAACAAGGGCTCACTTCTGCGAGCCCGCCCCTGCGAGAATACTACTACTTCTGCGGAAAATGCCCTGGCCAGCCCTCGATTGAATCTGTGACCATTATGTCGCTTCTGCGGGGCCGTTTTTGCCGTTCCCCATCTGCAGAAGTGAAACTGGTGCTGCAGATCATACCAGCAGTTCAAAACTCCAAAATTCAACCGATTCACCCTTCGAAAACATCTTGAGGCCCTCGGGACCTCAACCAAAAACACAAATCCACTCTAAATCATCACACAAACTTGTTCCAATGATAAAAACACACCCTCAAACACACAAATCACAAAATTTAGGCCGGTTCAAGCCTAAGATTCAACCAAAACTTCTAAAACCTACATTCTATCAAAAACCCAACCAAACGATGTCCGAATCACCTGAATATTTGCAGACATATCCAAAATCACATAACGAAGCTATTGAAATTATCGAAATTCCATTTTGACTCCTGGATCAAAATCTCACCAATCGATCAGATTTCGCCAAAATTCCAACTTAGCCAATTCAAACCTATTTCTACACCGGACCTCCAAATTCAATTCTGATCGCTCCCCTAAGTCAAAAATCACCTCCCTGAACTAGCCAAATCATAACAATTTGATTCCGAGCCCACTAACCACATAGTCAACTCCAGGTTGACTTTTCATAAACAACTTCACTCAAAAAGGCTATATGCCTTATTTTCTACCAGAATCAATCCAATTCACCCAATAGACTCTAAAATAGATATAGAAACATGAAACACATAAATGAAGGGGTTACGAGGTGGTAACTCTCGTGACGATGGGCCGGGTCGTCACAGTTAATGTCCTATATCATGGGCCACCAAGAAATAGAACTCAGTAGCATTATCTACTGCTGAGGCTGATTGTTTAGCTGCTGCTTCTTATTGTGCTCAACTTCTATGGATCAAGCAACAATTAGTAGACTTTGGTATATAAGTAGGATGCATACCAATCTTCTGTGATAACACTAGTGCTATAAGTATGACAAAGAACCTGGTTCATCATAAAAGAACCAAACACATAGATGTCAGACATCATTTCTGGAGAGACAATTATGAGAAAGGGCTAATTTCCATAGAATTGTGTGCAACTGATAAGCAAATAGCTGACATCACCAAGTTTGTCACGCCCCAAATCGAGGAACATGACCGGCGCCTGACCAGGTTGCCCCAGTCAAGCGGACCTGGGTGCCTTTCATTCCCACGCGTTACCCCTGTGATGACTGTTTCTCATTAACCAAATATATTACTAATCATAATTTATTTCACATTAAACAAATAAAACGATACGAGTGATTCATTAACAAGATTTCAATTTTTTTTACAACGCCCGACATAACACAATATATATACATAAGACTGGAGTCCCACAGTTTACATGTCTACAGAGCCTCTAGGATACAAAAGGGAAATACAATACTTGCCGGTAACAAGGCTCCGGCTATACCTTACAAAACCAAAATGAAATCTAAACCGAAGTGGCATGAACCACACAAGGCCCCGAGGAAGAAAGGGGCTCACCAAAACGGGCAAGTGGAAGGAGAAGGATACTACTGCCGATGAGCTGAAGTGCCTGCTACTGATCCACCTACAATCATAACACGAATGTAGCGTCTCCGGCAAAAGGGACGTCAGTACACTTGAATTGTACTGGTATGTATGGACAAACTTTGTCCCAAGTAAACTCAAGCCATTAAATTACATCAACAATTACTTAAGCCAGCCAACCATGTTTCCACATTTTCCTCATTTCAAATAATTCTCACACAAAGCACTTTCTACGATCAACCAATTTAACAATAACCAATCAACCACGTAAAGCACAAGTAGTCAAACAAAGGGGCAATCAGTGCCCCACAGGTTGCAAACTCTCCTGCTGTCTCCTTTCACAATTTCACATTTATTGATTTATGTATCAATTTTCAATAGCGATTTCGATCGCTTTCCATCCTTATTGCCCCTGACCACCCTTATTACCTCGGCCAACCTTATCACCTCAACCCACACCTTATTTCACCACGTTGCGGCGCGCAACACGACCCCGCCTTACAGTTGAAAACACAACAATTTCAAACAGCAGATAAGGTACTACACACAATTTCAACAAGTTCAAATAAGTAACTTACACATTGGTTCATGTTCTCAATTTCTTCTCAATTCAATATCACAACCATGTTACAATATTTCCACAATTCAAGTGTTTCATCTTTTTCCACAATAAACCAATTCTCAAGTGTTTCGTTTGTTTTCCACAAGGTGCCATATAGGCCATCATAGTCATTATTCACAATTCTTTTGCCAAATTAAACTCTCATTTTACATCACTCATAACTCAACAACAAACTTTGAATATCCAACAACAACATCAAGAATTTCACACAATTTGTCAATTTAACACGAAACAAACAAACTTCACACATATAGGCGATTTCACAAGAATCAAAATTAGCCATACATACCCTGGTGATGATTTTTCCTCCTACTTTATGCTTACACAAGATATCCTACTCTTGCCAACCTTGTTCTTGAAGACTCTTACTTCTACTCACTTCTTTTTACTAGAAATCAAGTTAAATAATCATGCATGAGTGTAAAAATTCTATTTTTAAAAGCTATTATATGCAAACCTTTCTTTACCCAATTAAAACTGAAAATCAAAGAAAATAGTTAGGGTTTTTACCTTGAAAAGATTAGGGAAGTTGAATCCTTGCCCTAGGATCCCTTGGAATTAAATGGTTGGAACAATCTTTGAAGATGAAAGATTTCTCTCTCTAAAAACCCTCTCTTCTCTCTCTAATTTTTGGTGAGATGATATGATAGAATGAAGAAGAAAGGTGTTATATTAAAGAAGAGATCGGGTCAAAATGTTACAAAAATCTGGGCCGGGGTCAAATATGCGGTCACTATGCGACCGTAGAATCCACATGCGGTCCGCAAAGTGACCGCAAAAATGGCCTCAAAGTTATGCAGGTTCTGTTAAGGAATGCGGTCACTATGCGGACCGCATGTTGATTCCGCGGTCGCAAAAGTGCACCGCAGATTTGACATGCGATCGCATATCGACCGCACTTTTGACACGATTTTGGGCAACTCTCCGGAACGATTTGCGGCAAGAATGCGGTCCGCATGTCAGGTTTGCGGTCGCATTCTTGACCGCATATTTGACATTTTTCGAAAAAATTAATTCTCTACATTTTTGAAACTTAAATGACTTCCAAGGGTCCGAACCGCGGCGAGCTTGCGAGCCGCGAAGAATTCTACGCATTCCTAACACATTATTCGGACCATGACACCACAGCTACTAGGTTTTATGCACAAAATTTTTACGGGGCCTTACAATCACCAAGGCTTTAAGTAGAGAAAATTTTGAAAGGAATAGGTTGGATGTTGGGATGATTAAGATCAGCTAAAAGAATCGGTTCAGAAAGAACATTAAAAAGGGAAATATATGAAGAAGAAAAAACTTTCCTTTGGTTAGGAGTTCTTTATTTGTGTGAATATTAGACTAAACTCTACTCAATCTCATACTGTATATAGTATACTCTTGTGTCATGTGTTTATGAAATTCATTTAACTCTTACAAAATTTCTATTTTGTCATAGGAGGCATACTCAAGAGAAGTGTCATTTGAAGAACTTGGTTCATAAAAATATGCTCATGAAAAGCTCGCATATGTTTATATTCTTTGCACAAATAGAAAAATTTAATTATAAATTATGAGCAAGATTCCTAGATATACCAAAAGTCCAAAATACTATCTGTTGAACCATTGAACCAATTCCATTAAAACTAGAAGTCTCAATTTAATGAAAACCTTAGTTAAATCGTAGCAATTAATTCTAATACATAAGGAGACCGGAATTCTAATCTTATTAGACTTCTATGTGACCACTGAAAGGCTGCA
The DNA here is from genome assembly GCA_032618575.1 of Nicotiana noctiflora. Taxonomy (NCBI): domain Eukaryota; kingdom Viridiplantae; phylum Streptophyta; class Magnoliopsida; order Solanales; family Solanaceae; genus Nicotiana; species Nicotiana noctiflora. The sequence goes on from JASVEL010009803.1 coordinate 41,667, forward strand.
AAATCTGGGTAATTATTACCTCCTTTAAAAACCCCAAAACACTCTTCAATTATTTATTCCTCAAAATACATGAACACTTCCTCTACCGTGTCCACAACTCTCCATAGCTTCCACACCACTATAATCCACTTAGGGTTTCAGAATTCTCTCACAATTACAAATCCACAAGATAACCCAGGCACTCCACCACCCGTTTCACCCAACACCTCATCTTCCAAACCATCTGTTGAAATCCTAAACCTAGATTCCGTCGCCAGAAAATACTAGAAAGAAAAACTATAGCAACTAGTTCTTTAAGGGAAACCTTGAATGAAAAAATTCAATCAAGACAAATTAAAGAAAGCCCTGTAACTAAGTCCAACTCGAGCTCAGAATCTGATGATTCCATCACCATAAGTGAAAGTGATGAACCTGGGTCTTCTGAACAGACCAAAAATTAGGAAACTCAAAGGAAAGTTGATACATGCTATGTGTTTTTAGATGTGGTTGAACGGGAGGAAAATAGGTTTGTTCTGATAGGGGCTGTTAGAGATATAGGTGGGGTGAGTTTGAAAAGTTGAAAAAGAAAAGGAAGAAAGAGATCTTAGCCATTGTGGGAATAAGGGGGAAGGAGTATCAAAGTCATTGGGAAGTGGATCAGGGGATGCAGCTGAGGGGTTAATAAATATGAGCAAACTGCAAGATGAACCTGGTTCATCGGATGAAGAAAGTCTGGCTGACTTAATAAAAAGAATGGGGGAGAGTTATGACCCAAATAAAAGAAAAATCTCTTCACAAAAAACCCCTGCTGCAGCAAAACCAACCAAGAAAAGCAAGAAATCACCAACCAAGTCTACTGTTAGGATTACAGCTACAAGAAGCAGAGTTAGAGAGAGTGAAGAGGAATTAAAAAGGGCCTTGAAGGAAAGCAAGAAAAAGAAGAAAGAAAAATGGAAAGAAAATATTGGCCAAAGTTCAGAGATTGTTGTTGAGGAAGAAGAACAAGAGATGGAACAGGTCCGAAGTGAGGAAGAAGAAGAAGAAGAAGAAGAAGAAGAAGAAGAAGAATCGGAAAAGGAACTGGACAGACATGCCATGTTTGGCAAAAGAACATTTTTGAAGGGAAGACTGCTCAGTGACCTGGAGGAGCCAGGGATGATAAAGCTTTTATCTGCTTTAGAAGCTCAAGGCTGGAAGAACATGGTTCTTCAGATGGATGGAAAATTGGCTAGGTCTGAACTTGTTGAGTTTATGGCAAATGGAACAGTAAAAAATGGGGTAGTGACTAGCAAGGTGAATGGTGTCAAAGTGAAGTTTAGTGCAGTGAAGCTGGGCAAGATCTTAGGCATCCCTGGTGAGGGATATGATGACTATACAAGGTAGAGGTGGCCTTTCCTAGATGGATTGCCTACTAATCTTCAGATTACCAGAAATTTATGTGACACCACATCAGAGGAAGAAGTGCCTGAGGCTAGGGTTGTTGAGAAAAGTGAAATGAGGCCAGACCACAAAGTACTCTTCGAATTTGTCAACAAATGTCTTCTACCTAGGTAGGAAAGGAGACATACATCAAATTACATGGATCTGGTACTTGTGCAATGTCTGAAAGCTAGAAAGCAAATCAACTGGCCTGCCTTCATTGTAAAGCTACTTGACAGGGTGCTAAATTGATCAAAAGCTCATGACATTCCCTATGGATTTATCTTGATGATTGCGCTTTAAAGATTAAATGTTCCTCTGAAATAGTGGGAAATGGCATCGATCAAAGAGCATTTTTGTAGCAAGACACTTCAAGCTTGTGACTATCTGCTCAGCACATCTCCAATTGAACCTGGTTCATCAGCAAAAACTCCTGTGAATATGTAGGTTAGAGCCTTAGTTCAGGAGGTTGGAGCAAAGGATGTTAAAATAGTGTCACAACCCAGATTTCCCACCACCGGGAGTGGTGATGGCGCCTACTTCCGAAGGTAGGCCAGCCAAACCTTAACAATAGAATAAACTCGGATAATTAAAATTTTCAGAAAAACTTTAAATCCAGTAAAGAAAAAATCTAATGCGGAAAAAATACTGAACATAACACTACCCCAAAATCTGGTGTCGCTATCTCGCAGACTACTATAGAATACTACAACTAAGTCTGAATGAAAGAAAATACATAAGCCGGCTATGATACAATAAAAACAAACTGAAATAAGGGATAGGGACTCCGGCCTGCGAACGCCGGCTAGGCTACCTCGAGAATCCCTGGACTGAAAACAACTCCTAGAAATATCCTACTGCTGCTGCTGTCCGAATGCTGCTCCAACGTTGTGATCTGTGCAAAAAGCACAAAAGTGTAGCATCAGCACAACCGATTCCATGTGATGGTAAGTGACTTGCCTAACCTCGGCGAAGTAGTGACAAGGCTAGACAGGACTTAGTAAAATCAACCTGTGCAGATATATATATAGATACAACGACAACAAAAAGAACTGCAGGATTATATATGAAGGTATACAACTGAAAATGGAACATTCTCAGAAAATATTGAACAATGGGAGCAGGTCATATGTGACAACATTAAACCAAATTCACATTATTTACATTCATAAGTGGTCGGCGCGCCACACGATCCGATAATATGTATCATAAGTGGACGGTGTACCACACGATCCTAATAATTATAATATAGGTGGACGGTGTGCCACACAATCCCAATAAATATAATGTAGGTGGACGACATGCCACACGATCCCAATAAATATAATATAGGTGGATGGCGTGCCACACGATCCCAATAATTATAGTATAAGTGGACGGCGTGCCACGCAATCCCAATAAATATCATATAAGCGGACGGCGTGCCACACAATCCCAATAAACATAATATAGGTGGAAGGCGTGCCACACGATCCCAATAAATATCATGAATGATTCATATAGCCTCCCTCAAGGAGTTCACATTTAGGGAAAACTCGGCAATATATTGATCTACCTAATAAGGGTACCACTAGCAGCCCAAACATCTCAATAATGGAGAATACATATAACACTCGACCGGATAAGGGAGAAAAAACAATCATAACCTACACGTCCCGGCAAGGGATTCAACCACATTTCTCTACAATCCTTACAATTTTTACTTGATAGGATCACTATCGTTTGAGCCAAAGCTCCAAAGAATTTTTACTTTTCATAAAAAATTCCTCAACTAACTCATCGTGTCAAATTCACCAATTTCTTAGAATAGTTCTCAAATTATACCCAAAGCAAGTACAAAGAAGACTCACGATCATGCTAGATGCCAGTGTATAGATACTCGTCACCATGTCTATACACCGCACTCGATCATTTAGCAAATAAAAAGCAATAATACTCTAATCCTATTCCCTCGAGCCGTGATTAGATCAAACACTTACCTCGGTTCGATAATAGCAATCAATCCTCTAGCACCGCCTTTCCTTTAGAATCCGACACCGAAACAATGGTATCTAGTCATGTTTAATTCAGTAACATCAATTAGGGCTCAAAATCATAATGCGATAGCTTAGAAATGATATTGTCATCATTCTTCCAAAAATAGCAAAATTCGACACCGAGCCCACATGGTCCAAACTCGAGGCCCGGACCAAATTCCAATCACTCATGACCCCACGAGTTAGAATACACGATTTGTTTCAAAATCCGACCTCAAATTGAGGTTGAATCACCCAAAATCCCACAAGCCCTAGTTCAACCCAAAACCCCCAGTTTCTACCTGGAATTCATGACTTAGGTCTAGGATTAATTATGATTAGGTGAAGGAATAATGAAGAAATGATGTTAGGAAAACTTACCCAAGGAGTTATGGAGGAATGGGAGCTTGGAACTTGAAAATGGAGGATGGAGGAGAAGAGCTCCTATGCAATTTTTGTGAAAAATCCCGTATGAGTGTTCTGTTTTTAAGAAAAAATTACTGGGCAAAAATGCCCTACATGATTGCATACAAGGCATTGTGATCGCATAGGGTAAGGAGGTTAGGCAATGCGATCACGTAAGAGATGTTGTGAACGCATAGAGTAAATGTAACTGGGCCAGGAAATGCTCTATGTGATAACGAGGGGGACAATGCGATCGCATAGGTATGGGAGGCTGGGCAATGCAATTGCACAAGGAGGGTTGCGATCGCATAGAACACATTTTGGGCTCTTGAAACATACATTATGCGATCGTAGAAGAAGCTATGCGATCGCATAGAACAACGTACCAGAATACCAACAACACAAAAATAACAGACTTTTTAGTGCAAAAACATCCCGAACCACCCCCCAAATCACTCCCGAGCCCTCGGGGCTCCTAACCAAAAGCACACACTAACTTAACAACATCATACAAACTTGCTCGAGCGATCAAATTGCTAAAATAACATCAAAAACAAAGAATCAACCTCCAAAACTCAATATTTCATTTCAAAGTTCATAAATCGCTAACTTTAGCTATTTAGGTCCGAGACACATCAAATGATGTTCGATTTAGACCAAATTTCATAGGAAGCGCTTAACCAATATTTAAGACTTGTACCAAGCATCAGAACCAAAATACGAGCCCGATACCTATATTTTCTAACTCATTTTCATTTCCACTTTTTCTTATTAATTTCAGAAAATAATTTAACAGAAAAATTCTTTTACATGGGTTATGGACCTCAAATTTTGACTCCGGGCACATGCCCGAGTCCCATATTTTTCGATGGACCTCCTGGGACCGGAAAATCACCGGTCCGGGCCCGTTTACAATAAAGTTTGACCAAAGTCAACTGTATCAATATTAATATAAAACTTCTTCAAATTTTCCATAGAATTCATATATCTTAACAAAAGAATTTCCGGCTTCGCGCCCGGACAGTGCATGCACATCGAGGCAACTAAGAGTGAGGTTTCCAAGACCTCGGAAGCGCAAAAAAAAGGAGAAATACGGTGATGACCCCTTTGGGTCGTCACATTCTCCACCTCTCAAACAATCGTTCGTCCTCGAACGGACAAAAGAAGGAAGTACCTGATTCAAGAAATAGATGAGGGTAACGGCTCCGCATATCAAACTCAGACTCCCAGGTCGAAGCCTCAGGAGGCTGACCTCTCCAGTGCACACACACTGAAGGAAAACTCTTCGACCTTAACTATCGAACCTGCCGGTCTAGAATAGCTACCGACTCCTCCTCGTACGACAGATCCTTGTCCAACTGGACAGTACAGAAATCTAACACGTGGGTAGGATCACTGTGATACCTCTGGAGCATAGACACGTGAAACACTAGATGCACAACTGACAAGCTAGGTAGCAAGGCAAGTCTATAAGCCACCTCTCCCACTCGATCAAGTATCTCAAAAGGACCAATATATCTAGGGCTAAGCTTGCCCTTCTTCCCAAATATCGTCACGCCTTTCATAGGCGATACACGGAGCAATGCTCGCTCACTAACCACGAAAGCCACATCTCGAACCTTGCGATCTGCATAACTCCTTTGCCAAGACTGAGCCGAACGTAACCTCTCCTAGATAATCTTGATCTTATCCAAGGCCTCCTGGACTAAATCAGTACCCAACAACCGAGCCTCCCCCGGCTTGAAACATCCTACTAGAGACCGATATCGTTTACCATACAACGCCTCGTAATGTGCCATATGAATACTGGACTGGTAGTTGTTGTTGTAGGCAAACTCTACTAGGCAAGAACAGGTCTCAAGAGCCTCCAAAATCAATAACACCAACTCTGAGCATATCCTCCAATATCTGAATAGTCCTCTCGAATTGACCGTCCATCTGAGGATGGAATGTTGTACTCAATTGAACCTGGGTACCTAGCTCCTACTGAACTACTCTCCAAAAGCGCGAGGTAAACTGCGTACCCCGATCAAAAATGATAGATGTTGTTACACAATGAAGACGAACAATCTCTCGGATGTAAATCCCAACTAGTCTCTCTGAGGAATAGGTAGTAGCAATAGGAATGAATGCACTAACTTAGTCAGCCTATCGACAATGACCCAAATAGCATCAAATCTCTTTCGGTTCATCAGAAGACCAGTAACAAAGTCCGTGGTAATCCGCTCCCACTTCCACTCGGGAAGCTCAATCCTATGAAACACACCACCAGGTCTCTGATGCTCATACTTGACCTACTGACAATTTAAACACCGAGCCATATGAAACAATGTCTTTCTTCATCCTTCGCGGCGCCTGGGTGAATACAATACCGAGAACTATGGGCCTCCGCTAAGATCAACTCTCGAATGCCATCAGTATTGGACACACATACTCGCCCCTGTAATCTCAAAACACCATCCACATCCAAAGTCACCTTCGTGGCACCTCCACACTACACAGTGTCTCTCAAGTCACACAAATAAGGATTATCAAACTGTCGGTCACGGATTGGTTCCATTAATGAAGAGCGATCAACCATGCAAGATAATACTCGGCTAGGCTCCAAAATGTCCAACCTCACTAACCGATTGGCCAAGGCCCGAATATCTAAGGCAAGTGGTCTCTGGCTGACCGAAATATATGCAAGACTACCCATGCTGTGACGACCCAAAGGGTCATCACTTATTTAATTAATCATTTCGAGCTTCTGAGGCATTGAAAACCTCATTCTATGTTGCCTCGATTTGCGTGCACAGTCTGGGCACAAATCTAAAAAATATTTATGTTGAAATATGTGAAATATGTGAAAAAGCAGAAGAATTTTGATATTAATATTGATATGGTTGACTTTGGTCAACATTTTTGGTAAACGGACCCGGATCCGTGATTTGACTGTCTCAGAAAATCCGTAGAAAAATATGGAACTTGGGCATATGTCCGGAATTGAAATCCGAGGTCTAGAACCCCGGTAAAAGAATTTTTCTGTTAAATTGTTTTCCGAAAATGTTTAAGGAAAATGAAACTGAATTTTGATTAAAAGGTACTGGTATCGGGCTCGTATTTTGGTTCCGACGCCCGGTACATGTCATATATATTGGTTAAGCGCTTCCTGTAAAGTTTGGTTGAAAACGGACGTCGTTTGACGTGTTTCGGCCTTAAATTGGAAATTTTGGAAATTATGAAATTTTAGAGAATTCTTGAGTTTTAAGGCTAAATTCCTTGATAATGATGTTATTTTGGTGATTTGATCGCGCGAGCAAGTTCGTATGATGTTTTTGAGTAAGTATACATATTTGGTTTGGAGCCCCGAGGGCTCGGGAGTGTTTCGGAGGTGGTTCGGGGTGTTTTCGGATTTGAAAAACACAGCAGAAATTCTGCTGTTTCCGCAGAGGGATTTTGTTCTATGCGATCGCATAGGTGTAGTTGCGATCGCATAGAGCAAAGATTAGAGGTCCCAAAAATCCTTCTGTGCGATCGCAATAGATCCCATGCGATCGCATAGCTTCCACTTTTCCTCCTATGCGATCGCATACTGTCCTTCGCGATCGCATAGAGTAAGACTGAGGCCCAGAATTTCCTTCTATGCGATCGCGTACCATTCCCTGCGATCGCATAGAGTAATTTCAGTTCATTCATTTCCTTCTATGCGATCGCATAAGACCTCCGCGATCGCATAGAGTAATTTTGTTGTCCCCATTTTCCTTCTATGCGATCGCATCACAGGCCCTGCGATCGCATAGAGTAAATTTTCGCCCAGTGAATTTAAGACAGAAACAGAACAGAAACGGGATAAAAATCCCATTTCTGTTCAACTCTTTTCTCCACAACATTTTAGGCGATTTTGAGGCATTTCTTCATCAAAGTTCATTGGGTAAGTATTGTTAACTCATTTTCTTCATTTTTCATCAACATCAATCAAATCCTTAGGCTTAAACATGTATAAATTGGTTGAAAATTTGAGAAATGGGTATAGTTAGGGCTTTCAAAGAAATTGCGATTTAGACCTCGTTTTGGAGTCGAACTTAAGAACAAATTGTATATTTGAACTCATGGAAGATTGGGTGAAATTAATTTGGTTCGAAATTTGAATTTCGATTATGTGGGTCCGGGGTCGGTTTTTACTATTCCGGGCAGAATGTTGTAAAAACCATCTTTAGCAATATGAACTAGTTTGTTAAGTAGAAATGATGATATTAAATCAATTATGTATAGATACGATTGGATTGGAGTCAAATTCAAAAGGAAAAGGCATTGCTACGGATTGAATCGTTCGTAAACTTTCGAGGTAAGTGTTCGTTCTATCCTAGCTTGAGGGAATAGGATTATATGTTATGTGTTATGTGATCGAGTGCGGTGTATGGGCTGTGGTGACGAGCATCCATACACTGGCGTCTAGTATGACCGTGAGTCGTTGGAAAATAATTAGAGATATATTACAGATGAATTGTTATTGTTCTCCCTTGTTGGGACTTGTTGTGAAGATTATTATTGATTGCCCTTGATGGGACGTATTATGAATTACTGCTTCTCTCTTTACCCTTAACTTATTTGATTGTTATTTGGGTGAGGAAGAGAGATAATGCACGAAGGGTGATGCCGTGCCATGTTTATTATTGATTATGCACGAAGGATCATGCCGTGCCCTATTATTGATTATGCACGAAGGATCATGCCGTGCCTTATTATTGAACCATGTACGAAGGATCATGCCGTACTATGGATGTGAGGATGAGAGTAAAAGCACGAAGGGTGATGCCGTGTACTTTATTTGTATTTGGTGAGGATGAGAGTAAAAGCACGAAGGGTGATGCCGTGCAATTGGTTGCTATTCCTTGACTTGATATTACTTGTTTTTCCATTATATTTTATTTGGGTGATGTCGTGCAATTGTTTGCCATTTCTTGACTTGATATTACTTGTGTTTCCATTATACCTTGTTTTCCTTGTGAACTTATTTGATTGTTATTTGGGTGAGGAAGAGAGATAATGCACGAAGGGTGATGCCGTGCCATGTTTATTATTGATTATGCACGAAGGATCATGCCGTGCCATGTTTATTATTGATTATGCACGAAGGATCATGCCGTGCCATGTTTATTATTGATTATGCACGAAGGATCATGCCGTGCCCTATTATTGATTATGCACGAAGGATCATGCCGTGCTCTATTATTGAACCATGTACGAAGGATCATGCCGTACTATGGATGTGAGGATGAGAGTAAAAGCACGAAGGGTGATGCCGTGCAACTGTTTGCTATTTCTTGAATTGATATTACTTGTGTTTACATTACACTTTGTGTTTCATTGTGAAATTATTAACTGTGGTTAATTGTTGAATTCTTTAAGATATTCCTTATGGTGTCAATACTTGATTAATTCTTGTTATTTTGTGGTACATATATATATATTGAATTGCACAGGTTTATGTGGGTGTCTGGTCCTAGGCTTGTCACTACTTCGCCGGGATAGGCCAGGCACTTACCAGCACATGGGGTCGGTTGTGCTGATGCTACACTTCCGTGCGTTTTTGCACAGGTCCAGGTTACGATCAGGAGCAGCAGCAGCAGTAAATAGATTGCGTGGGAGTTGATCACATTTGAGACCGAGGTAGCTTGAAGACGTCCGCAGGCCCGGCGTCTCTTTCTTTATTTATGTTAATAGCTGTAGTCTCATTGTTCCGAGACAAACAGAATTATGTTATATTTCCTTCGGACTTTTATGTGTAGTATTCCATAGTAGTTTGTGAGTTGGTGACTCCAAGTTCTTGGGTAGAGGATTTCAGTATGATTTTTACTTTGTGTTTAATTATTTCTATCTCGATAAAGTATTCCGCAACTATTTAATTACAATTGTGTTAAAAACAGGATAGTATGAATATAGTGGCTTGCCTAGCTACCACGAGTAGGCGCCATCACGATCCCGATGTTGGGGGAAAATCCGGGTCGTGACAAGTTGGTATCAGAGCTCTAGGTTACATAGGTCTCACCACTCACGAACAAGCTTAGTAGAGTTTGGGAGGTAGGTACGGAGACGTCTGTACTTGTCCTCCAGAGTCTATTGAGTTAGGAAAGAGTCTCTCATTTGTTCTTTCTTATCGTGCGAATTTGTTCTTCAAAGTGTTAAGTTAAATTTCCACTCTTGTCTTCCCACGAATGGCGTAGTCACGTCCCGCTTATCCAGCCGAACAATGGCACAGGCTGGTGATAGATCAACTATGCCTTCAAAAGTTTTACGGAGGACGGATAGGTTTCACCAAAGTCTTCGCTACCACCTTCAGCGGTGCATCTTTTGAGAACCCACGAGATTGTGCTTGACAGTTCTTATGAGGAATTACAGAACGTGGGAATAGTCGAATGCGAGGAGTTCATTTTACTGTGCTACAGAAGGCACACAGAAATAGTGGGAAGATAATGTATTTACCACATCGGTTATGGTCCCAACGGAAGATGCAATTATATCACGAGATCACCTAATAAATCGTGTTGGGTTTCAACGGACCTTGACGTCCGGTCGATGTGTTGGAGTTGTGAAGGACAAATATGGTGAGTTATTGGACTATATATATATGGTATAGAAAGGTCCTCTAAATAACTTATACATATTTAAGGTTGGTTCATTTCATGGGGTAAGAAATCGCCCTAGAAGAATAACGAAGAGTTTGTGAGTAAACGGGGTAGCTCAACAGTGTTAAGCCAACATAGCAAAAGAGGAAATTGGCCATCAATGTTTGTGACAAGATTACCAAGAGGGCAAGCCGGCCAATGCAACGCTATCTACTAAACTCTATTTTTTTGAAAATGTTATGAAGACGTCACCCCGAGATTCTCTGCAATATGTGGTATGTGCGATCTGAACGGTTGTACCAGGTCACAATGACTGTGTCCGAATATATATTGCCATGAGCAATAAGTTAACTGATCCTTAAAGGAATTGCTGTGAATGTGGAATATTGGAGAAATATAATTTTAGGAAAGCACTCAGGCTACACACTCCATTGCAGTTAATAATTATCCTACATGGCCAGCCAGATGTAGAGGTTATGATGTTAGAGGTGGAGGTGAAAATCCTAGAGGTGGAGACCCGACCATTGATATAATTTTTATGATATGAGGGAGGTCACTACACCAAATGTGGTCATCACACGTATAATTCAGATTGTTATAGACAGAATAATTTTTCCCTTAATTTAATTTGGTTTTTTTAAAGAAAACTTAGGCGAGTCCTTTTAACATGCTCCATTCATGAGCGAGCATCGTAATCATACTACTTAAGGAAATACTTCCGTTGAGATATTACATGAGGATAGACATCCCTATTATTAGGTGTTAGTCACTAAATATCCATGAGACTAAGAGTGACTTTATATTACTTATTACAGTATGTTTTGATATAATTCTCGAAATAACTAATTTTAATCGTTAATTGTGTGCCCTATCAGTATGGGGGTTCATTTTGTGTCATGATTATCTTTGACGGACAATTATTGAAAGGAAGAAAGAAATGAAATGAAAAATTTCAGATTATATGATGTGCAAGCACTGTGATTCAGAGTTGAGGATGAGATCCTCCAATTTTTGGCATAATGTGAAATATTTCTAAGCCGAGCTTCAAGTTGCGGTGGATATCATATGAGGACTGGGTCCTGGTAGTAAGAGTTTATGTGTTTAAAATTCTTCTTTTATGAATTAATACTTTCGTATCGCATTCGTAAATAAGAGTCATGTCCGTTAGGACTATTTGACAATTCTTGTATAGTTTCTATTCATATTAGCCATTTCTATTTTGAAACCGTTGAGCTTAGCCTTTGAGACGAGCACCAGGTAAGGATAAATATGACGCATTAATTCGGGAAAATAATCACGAGGTCACCATACCTCATTCCTGAGTAAAGTGGGATTTGTAGAATAAGGTATTTGATAACAGGGTTAATTTGCAATGTTGTAATTTAATAATAACTCTTATGGCCAGACTTCAGAGTCATGGATATGTGCATATGCATGAGTGTGTTCGTGCCTTATTTAGACTTGTTCGTTGTAGTCTTCATTGTTTCCATATTGACATACTCCTGCAGTCATGAGGAGCATGCGCAACATCTCAGAGTGACTTTGCAGACTCTGAAAGATAGCCAACTATATGCAAAAATGTTGAAGTGTGAATTTTGGCTAAGTTCAGTTGCATTCCTGGGTCATATTGTGACGGCAGCAGGTATTCAGGTTGATCCGAAGAAGATTGAGGCAGTCAAGGACTGACCTAGACTAACATCAGCCACGGAGATTTGGAGTTTCTTGGGATTAGCGGGTTATTATCGGCGAGGGGTTTTCATCTATTGCAACCCCACTGACCAGATTGACACAGAAAGGTGTTCAATTTGAATAGTCAGATGAATGTGAGGCGAGCTTTCAAAAGCTCAAGACAGCCATGACTACAACACCGGTATTGATTTTACCCACAAGTGCGGGACCTTATACTGATTATTGTGATGCATCTCGTACAGAGCTTGGTGCAGTGTTAATGCAGGATGGCAAGGTTATTGCCTATGCTTCGAGGCAGCTGAAGATGCATGAAAAGAATTACCGAGTGCATGATCTAGAATTTGCGGCGATTATTCACGCATTGAAGATCTGGAGGCATTATTTGTATGGTGTAGTATGTGAAGTATACACCGATCATAAGAGTCTTCAGTATTTGTTTAAACAAAAGAGTTGAATTTGAGGCAGAGAAGGTGGCTGGTATTGCAGAAAGATTATGATGTTACCTTTTTATATCATCGGGGAAAAAGCAAACGTGGTGGCTGACGCTTTGAGTAGGAAGTCAGCCAGTATGGGCAGTCTTGTTTATATTCCAGTCAGTCGGAGACCATTAGCTCTAGATGTCCAGGCCTTAGCCAACCGGTTCGTGAGATTAGACATTTCTGAACCTAGCAGGGTGTTAGCCTGCACAGTCGCTCGTTCTTCTTTATTAGAGCGTATCCGTGAGAGGCAATTTGATGATCCTCATTTGCGTGAGTTGAGGGATACAGTACAGCGGGGAGGTGCCACACAGGTGAATCTAGACGATGATGGGGTATTGAAATTGCAGGGTCGAGTTTGTGTGCCCAATGTCGAAGGGATTCGAAAGTCGATCTTAGCAGAGGCCCACAGTTCGCGGTATTCTATTCATCCAGGCGCCGCGAAGATGTACCAGGACTTACGGCAACACTATTGGTAGGCGATGTCGATCACCAGTTGGATGGTTTGAACCGGGAGAGGCTCGGTTGTTGGGTACAGACTTAGTTCAGGAGGCCTTAGATAAGGTCAAGATTATTCAAGATAGGGTTCGCACAGCTCAGTCTAGACAAAAGAGCTATGCAGATCGCAAGGTTCGAGATATAACTTTCATGATTGGGGAGCGAGTATTGCTCCGAGTGTCACCTATGAAGGGCGTGATGAGGTTTGGGAAGAAGGGCAAGCTCAGCCCTAGATATATTGGCCCATTTGAGATTTTAGACAGAGTGGGAGGGGTGGCTTACAGATTAGCTTTGCCTCCTAGCTTATCAGCCGTGCATCCAGTTTTTCATGTATCTATGCTTCGGAGATACCACGGCGATCCCACACATGTATTAGACTTCAGTACTGTCCAATTGGACAATGATCTATCTTACGAGGAGGAGCCGGTGGCTATTCTAGACCGGCGGGTTCGACAGTTGAGGTCGAAGAGTTATCCTTCTGTGCGCGTTCAGTGGAGAGGTCAGCCTCCTGAGGCATCGACCTGGGAGTCCGAGTCTGATATGCGGAGCCGCTACCCATATTTATTTCCCGACTCAAGTACTTCTTTCTTTTGTCCGTTCGAGGACGAACGGTTGTTTTAGAGGTGGAGATTGTGACGACCCAAAGGGTCATCACTTGTTTTATTAATCATTTCGAGCTTCTGAGGCATTGAAAACCTCATTCTATGTTGCCTCGATTTGCGTGCACAGTCCGGGCACAAATCTGAAAAATATTTATGTTGAAATATGTGAAATATGTGAAAAAGTAGAAGAATTTTGATATTAATATTGATATGGTTGACTTTGGTCAACATTTTTGGTAAACGGACCCGGATCCGTGATTTGACTATTTCAGAAAATCCGTAGAAAAATATGGAACTTGGGCATATGTCCGGAATTGAAATCCGAGGTCTAGAACCCCGGTAAAAGAATTTTTCTGTTAAATTGTTTTCCGAAAATGTTTAAGGAAAATGAAACTGAATTTTGATTAAAAGGTACTGGTATCGGGCTCGTATTTTGGTTCCGACGCCCGGTACAGGTCATATATATTGGTTAAGCGCTTCCTGTAAAGTTTGGTTGAAAACGGACGTCGTTTGACGTGTTTCGGCCTTAAATTGGAAATTTTGGAAATTATGAAATTTTAGAGAATTCTTGAGTTTTAAGGCTAAATTCCTTGATAATGATGTTATTTTGGTGATTTGATCGCGCGAGCAAGTTCGTATGATGTTTTTGAGTTAGTATACATATTTGGTTTGGAGCCCCGAGGGCTCGGGAGTGTTTCGGAGGTGGTTCGGGGTGTTTTCGGATTTGAAAAACACAGCAGAAATTCTGCTGTTTCTGTAGGGGATTTTGTTCTATGCGATCGCATAGGTGTAGCTGCGATCGCATAGAGCAAAGATTAGAGGTCCCAAATTCCTTCTGTGCGATCGCAATAGATACCATGCGATCGCATAGCTTCCACTTTTCCTCCTATGCGATCGCATACTGTCCTTCGCGATCGCATAGAGTAAGACTGAGGCCCAGAATTTCCTTCTATGCGATCGCGTACCATTCCCTGCGATCGCATAGAGTAATTTCAGTTCATTCATTTCCTTCCATGCGATCGCATAAGACCTCCGCGATCGCATAGAGTAATTTTGTTGTCCCCATTTTCCTTCTATGCGATCGCATCACAGGCCCTGCGATCGCATAGAGTAAATTTTCGCCCAGTGAATTTAAGACAGAAACAGAACAGAAACGGGATAAAAATCCCATTTCTGTTCAGCTCTTTTCTCCACCGCATTTTAGGCGATTTTGAGGCATTTCTTCATCAAAGTTCATTGGGTAAGTATTGTTAACTCATTTTCTTCATTTTTCATCAACATCAATCAAATCCTTAGGCTTAAACATGTATAAATTGGTTGAAAATTTGAGAAATGGGTATAGTTAGGGCTTTCAAAGAAATTGCGATTTAGACCTCGTTTTGGAGTCGAACTTAAGAACAAATTGTATATTTGAACTCATGGAAGATTGGGTGAAATTAATTTGGTTCGAAATTTGAATTTCGATTATGTGGGCTCGGGGTCGGTTTTTACTATTCCGGGCAGAATGTTGTAAAAACCATCTTTAGCAATATGAACTAGTTTGTTAAGTAGAAATGATGATATTAAATCAATTGTGTATAGATACGATTGGATTGGAGTCAAATTCAAAAGGAAAAGGCATTGCTACGGATTGAATCGTTCGTAAACTTTCGAGGTAAGTGTTCGTTCTATCCTAGCTTGAGGGAATAGGATTATATGTTATGTGTTATGTGATCGAGTGCGGTGTATGGGCTGTGGTGACGAGCATCCATACACCTGGCGTCTAGTATGACCGTGAGTCGTTGGAAAATAATTATTTTGAGATATATTGCAGATGAATTGTTATTGTTCTCCCTTGTTGGGACTTGTTGTGAAGATTATTATTGATTGCCCTAGATGGGACGTATTATGAATTACTGCTTCTCTCTTTACCCTTAACTTATTTGATTGTTATTTGGGTGAGGAAGAGAGATAATGCATGAAGGGTGATGCCGTGCCATGTTTATTATTGATTATGCACGAAGGATCATGCCGTGCCCTATTATTGATTATGCACGAAGGATCATGCCGTGCCCTATTATTGAACCATGTACGAAGGATCATGCCGTACTATGGATGTGAGGATGAGAGTAAAAGCACGAAGGGTGATGCCGTGTACTTTATTTGTATTTGGTGAGGATGAGAGTAAAAGCACGAAGGGTGATGCCGTGCAATTGGTTGCTATTCCTTGACTTGATATTACTTGTTTTTCCATTATATTTTATTTGGGTGATGCCGTGCAATTGTTTGCCATTTCTTGACTTGATATTACTTGTGTTTCCATTATACCTTGTTTTCCTTGTGAACTTATTTGATTGTTATTTGGGTGAGGAAGAGAGATAATGCACGAAGGGTGATGCCGTGCCATGTTTATTATTGATTATGCACGAAGGATCATGCCGTGCCATGTTTATTATTGATTATGCACGAAGGATCATGCCGTGCCATGTTTATTATTGATTATGCACGAAGGATCATGCCGTGCCCTATTATTGATTATGCACGAAGGATCATGCCGTGCTCTATTATTGAACCATGTACGAAGGATCATGCCGTACTATGGATGTGAGGATGAGAGTAAAAGCACGAAGGGTGATGCCGTGCAACTGTTTGCTATTTCTTGAATTGATATTACTTGTGTTTACATTACACTTTGTGTTTCATTGTGAAATTATTAACTGTGGTTAATTGTTGAATTCTTTAAGATATTCCTTATGGTGTCAATACTTGATTAATTCTTGTTATTTTGTGGTACATATATATATATTGAATTGCACAGGTTTACGTGGGTGTCTGGTCCTAGGCTTGTCACTACTTCGCCGGGATAGGCCAGGCACTTACCAGCACATGGGGTCGGTTGTGCTGATGCTACACTTCTGTGCGTTTTTGCACGGGTCCAGGTTACGATCAGGAGCAGCAGCAGCAGTAAATAGATTGCGTGGGAGTTGATCACATTTGAGACCGAGGTAGCTTGCAGACGTCCGCAGGCCCGGCGTCTCTTTCTTTATTTATGTTAATAGCTGTAGTCTCATTGTTCCGAGACAAACAGAATTATGTTATATTTCCTTCGGACTTTTATGTGTAGTATTCCATAGTAGTTTGTGAGTTGGTGACTCCAAGTTCTTGGGTAGAGGATGTCAGTATGATTTTTACTTTGTATTTAATTATTTCTATCTCGATAAAGTATTCCGCAATTATTTAATTACAATTGTGTTAAAAACGGGATAGTATGAATATAGTGGCTTGCCTAGCTACCACGAGTAGGCGCCATCACGATTCCGATGTTGGGGGAAAATCCGGGTCGTGACACATGCTGGCTGACTTCCTGCTCAATGCGTCGACCACTACATTGGCCATACTTTGGTGGTATAAGATAGTAACATCATAATCCTTCAATATCTCCAACCACCTCCGATGCCTCAAATTCAACTCTTTCTGCTTGAACAGGTATTACAAACTCTTGTGATCCGTGTACACCTCACACGTCACACCATATAAAGAATGCCTCCAAATCTTCAAGGCATGAACAATGGCTGCCAACTCTAGATCACGGACTGGGTAGTTCTTATCGTGGATCTTCAACTGTCTTGAAGGATGAGCAATAACCATGCCATCCTGCATCAATACCGCACCAAGACCAACACGGGAAGCATCATAATAGACAGTGTAATGTCCTGGACCTGTGGGCAAAACCAATATCGATGTTGTAGTCAGAGCTGTCTTGAGCTTCTGAAAGCTCTCCTCGCATTCATCTGACCACCTGAACTGGGCACCCTTCTAGGTTAACCTGATTATCGGGGAAGCTATAGATGAAAATCTCTTCACATACCAATGATAATAACCAGCTAACCCTAAGAAACTACGAATATCTGTCACTGAAGATGGTCGAGGCCAATTCTTAACTACCTCAATCTTCTTTGGGTCTACCTGAATACCCTCAGCTGATACGATATCACCCAGAAACATTACTAAACTCAACCAAAACTCGCATTTTGAAAACTTGGCATA
Source organism: Nicotiana noctiflora (assembly GCA_032618575.1). Classification (NCBI taxonomy): domain Eukaryota; kingdom Viridiplantae; phylum Streptophyta; class Magnoliopsida; order Solanales; family Solanaceae; genus Nicotiana; species Nicotiana noctiflora. The sequence continues at coordinate 59,384 of JASVEL010009803.1, forward strand.
CAACTGGATATCCTTCAGAGTCTGAAGAACCACTCTAAGGTGCTGCTCATGCTCCTCCTGACTGCGGGAGTACACAAGAATATCATCAATGAAGAAAATCACGAACATGTCCAAATAAGTCCTAAACACTCGGTTCATCAACTCCTTAAATAATGTTGGGGCGTTGGTCAACCCCAATGACATGACCAAGAACTCATAATGCCCATACCGAGTGTGGTATGCTATTTTAGGGACATCAGATGCCCTAATCCTAAACTGGTGATAACCCGATCTCAAATCTATCTTGGAAAATACATTTGCACCCTGCAACTGGTCCAACAAATCATCAATCCTCGGTAGTGAATACTTGTTCTTAGTTTTTACCTTGTTCAGCTGTTGGTAGTCAATACATATCTGCATGGAACCATCCTTTTTCTTCACAAACAGAACTGGCGCACCCCAGGGAGAAACACTAGGCCGCATGAAACCCTTCTCCAATAAATCTTCCAACTGATCGATTAACTCTTTCAGCTCTGGCGGGGTCGTACGGTACGAAAGAATAGAAATGGGCTGCGTGCCTAGGGCCAGATCAATGCAAAAACCAATATTCCTGTCGGGCGGCATACCCGGCAGGCCTGAAGGGAAAACCTCTAGAAACTCCCGAACAATAGGGACTGAGTCAATGGAAGGAACCTCTGAGCTAGAGTCGCGAACGTAAGCCAAATAAGCTAGACATCCCTTCTCGACCATGCGTCGAGCCTTAATATAAGAAATAACATTGCGGGTGGCATGTCCTGGAGTCCCTCTCCACTCCAATCAGGGCATATCCGATAAATCGAAACTCACAGTCTTTGCATGACAATCCAAGATCGTATGTTACGAGGACACCCAATCCATCCCCAACATAACATCAAAATCCACCATGTCTAGAAGCAATAGGTCAACACGGGTCTCAAGACCCTCAAACACTACTATACAGGAACGATGGACCTGATCAACCACTATAGGATCACTCACTAGTATAGATACATATACAGAAATACCTAAGGTGTTGCTAGGCATAGGCAGGTAGGGTGCAAAATAACACGACACGTATGAAAATGTAGACCCAGGGTCAAATAACATTGAAGCACCCCTGTCACAGACCAGAATAGTGCCTGTAATAACAACATCAAAAGACTCAGGCTTTGGCCTGGGTGGCAAAGCATAGAAATGGGGCTGGGCCCAACCCCGTGAACTACATCTCTAGGATGATCAACCACTGGCTGACCTCTGCCTCTACCAGTCCGAGCTCTACCTCTACGGTCCCTACCTCCACCTCTAGGATCTCTACCCTCCGCCTCTAGCTGGCTGGGCACGCTGTGAATCACCTGCTGCCTGAATCATGGGGCGAGGACCCTGCTGTTGAGAACTGCCCGAAGCTTAAGAGCAAAACCTAGCAATATGCCCCGGGTCACCACAAGTGTAACAAGTCCTCTACTGTTGAGAATAACAGAGTGGGGGTGCACTAATAGGCTGCTGATCTGACTGATACTGCTGGGGACCACCACTGCCCGAAATACCATGAGAATTCTGAAGAGCGGACTGAAAGGGCCTCGATGCTTGACCCATTCCATAAGAATCCCTACCTCTAGATGAGGTACCACTGAATCTACCAAAATGACGAGGTCTCTTATCTAACATCTGACTACCTCCTCGTGCGAGGGTAATATAACCTCTGCGGGCCTCATTGGCCGCCTCCTGGAAGGAAATATCAATACCAACTCCCATGGCCATCTGTAGGCGAATAGGCTGAATCAATCCATCAATAAATCTACGGACCCTCTCCCGCTCTGTAGGGAGTATCACAACTGCATGGCATGCCAAGTCAATGAATCTGGTCTCGTACTGAGTAACTGTCATGGTGCCCTGCTGAAGGCGCTCAAACTGCCTATGGAGTGCCTCTCGCTTAGTGACGGGGAGAAACTTCTCCAAGAATAACTTTGTGAACTGATCCCATGTCAAAGCCGGAGACCCTACTGGTCTAGATAGATAGAAATCCCTCCACCAAATCTTGGCGGATCCTGTAAGCCTGAAGGTGCAAAAATCGGCCCTATTAATCTCCATTATGCCCATGGTCCTGAGAATCTCATGGAAAATGAATAGGAAATACTGGGGATCCTTGGAGGAAGCACCGCTGAAGGTGGTAGTGAATAGCTTAGAGAACCGATCAAGTCTCTACAAGGAGTCAGAAGTCATGGCCGCTCCATCATCGGCATGAGCTGGAATACCTGGCTGAACTACCATAGCTGGCTGAATCAATGTGGCATAGGCCTAAGGAGATGCTTGCTCCTGGATACGTGTAACAGGAGTCTGAACCCCTCCTCTAGCCTGAGAAGTGGCTGGTGCAGCTGGTAACAACCCCGCTCTAGAAACACTCTCCATAAAGCCTGCTAGTCTGACTATAGCATCCCGAAACTCTGGGTGATCACAACTCCTTTGGGACCTCAGGTGGGCCCGCCTGTACTGCTGGGACCGGAACCTCCTCATCATAGTCAACATGAGGCTCCACCTCTGGAACGGCTACCTTGGACTGGGCTCTATCCCATCCTTGGCCTCTGGCATGACCTTGGCCTCTACCTCTAGCGAGTGCATCTGTGGGCTCGGGCTGCTGCGCGGTGGAAGATGAAGCACATGTTCTCGCCATCTGCAAAAGAACAGAGTACAAGGACAATCAGTGTTTGAGAAATAGAATCTCATGACAAGAAACAAAAAAAGTTAAATCTTTCCTAACTTTGTAGCCTCTGAGGAATAAATACAGGCATCTCTGTACCGATCCCCTACACTCTACCTAGTTTGTACGTTAGTAGCAAGACCTATTCAACCTAGAGCTCTGATACCAACTTGTCACGACCCGAATTTCCCATCATCAGAAGTCGTGATGGCGCCTACTATCAAAGCTAGACCAGCCGAACCTTAACAACAGAATATACTCAGATAATTAAACTTTTCAGAATAACTTTAAATCCGGTAAAGAAGAAATCAAATGCGGAAAAAATACCGAACATAACACTACCCCAAAATCTTGTGTCGCTATCTCACAGACTACAATAGAATACTATAACCAAATATGAATGAAAAAAAATACATAAGTCAATTTTGATACAATAAAAATAAACTGAAATAAGGGATAGGGACTTTGGCCTGCGAATGCCGGGTAGGCTACCTCGAGAGTCCCTGGACTGAAGACCCAGAAATATCCTACTGTTACGGCTATTCGAAAGCTACTCCAATGCTTTGATTTGTGCAAAAAGTGTAGAAGTGTAGCATCAGCACAACCGACCCCACGTGCTGGTAAGTGCCTGGCCTAACCCCCGCGAATTAGTGACGAGGCTAGATAGGACTTACTAAAATCAACTTATGCAGATATATATACAGATACAACGACAATAAAAAGAACAACAAGATTATATATAAAGGTATACAACTAAAAAGGGAACATGCTCGGAAATATTGAACAATGAGAGAAGGTCATTTGTGACAACATTAACCAAATTCACATTATTTATTTCATAAGTGGTCGGCGCGCCACACGATCCGATAGTATGTATCATAAGCAGATGGCGTGCCACACGATCCCAATAATTATAATATAGGTGGACAGCGTGCTACACGATCCCAATAAATATAATATAGGTGGACGTCGCACCACACGATCCCAATAAATATAATGTAGGCGGACGGCGTGCCACACGATCCCAATAATTATAAAATAGGTAGACGGCACGCCACACGATCCCAATAAATATCATATAAGTGGACGGCGTGCCACACAATCCCAATAAATATATAATAGGTGGACGGCGTGCCACACAATCCCAATAAATATCAGGAATGACTCATATAGCCTCTCTCAAGGAGTTCCCCTTTGGGAAAACTCAGCAATATAACGATCTACCCTATAAGGGTACCACTAGCAGCCCAATCATCTCAATAATGCAGAATACATATAACGCTTGACCAGATAAGGGAGCAACAACAATCATAACCTACACATCCCGACAAGGGATTCAACCACATTTCTCTACAATCCTTAAAATTTTTACTTCATAGGATCACTACCGTTTGAGCCAAAGCTTGTGACGACCCAAAGGGTCATCACTTATTTTATTAATAATTTCGAGCTTCCTGAGGCCTTGAAAACCTCGTTCTATGTTGCCTCGATTTACGTGCACGATCCGAGCATGTAGCCGGAAAGATTTTGTGATAGAAAATATGAATTCTATGAGAAATTTGGATAAAAATGATATTAATATTGATATGGTTGACTTCGGTCAACATTTTTGGTAAACGGATCCGGACCCGAGATTGGATGGTCCCGAGAGGTCCGTAGGAAAATATGGGACTTGGACATGCGTCCGGAGTCGAATTCCGAGGCCTAGAGCCCAAGTTATGAATTTTTATGTGAAATTGTTTTTGATGCAATTATTAAAGGAAATAAATTAATTGACCTTGGTATCGGGCTCGTATTTTGGTTCCGACGCCCGGTACAAGTCTTAAATATTATATATGTGATTTCTGTAAAGTTTGGTGACATTTGGATGTCGTTTGAGAGGTTTTGGACCTCGAGTCCCAAGTTTGAAAGTTTTGAAAACTAAAGGTATGAAAATCATGCATTTGAGGCTTGATTTGATGAAAACGAGGTGATATTGGCGATGTGATCGCACGAACAAGTTCATAATGTGTTTTTGAGGTTATGTGCATATTTGGTTTGGAGCCCCGAGGGCTCGGGTGAACTTTGGATAGGCCACGAGGTCAATTTTTCATGTTAGAAGTTGTTGTCTGCAACTGGTCTGCAGAGTTCGCAAATGCGAACAATAGTTCGCAAATGCGAACTCCCCACTATTCTGCAGAGTTCGCAAATGCGAACAATAGTTCGCAAATGCGAACTCCCCCCTATTGTGCCTGAGTTCGCAAATGCGAACAATAGTTCGCAAATGCGAACTTGACCCTTCTGTGCTTGTGTTCGCAAATGCGAGCTACAGTTCGCAAATGCGAACTGGCCACTATTCTGCCTAGGTTCGCAAATGCGAACAATAGTTCGCAAATGCGAACCTCCCCATATTTAGCCTGTGTTCGCAATTGCGAACAATAGTTCGCAAATGCGAACTTCCCAGTTTTGCCTTGGCTTCGCAAATGCGAAGAAAAGTTCGCAAATGCGAACTTCCCACCCTTAGTTTATTTTTCAAACTCCAGAAATTGGTCGGGGTTCGCAATTGCGAACCCATGTTCGCAAATGCGAACACAGAGACCTGAAAAACACGGATTTCAGTCATTTCTTCACATTTTTACAAAACCAAAACACCCATTTGCGATTCTTCAAGGATTTCTTCTTCATCAAATCGATTGTAAGTCACTTTTTACTTAATTCTTTCAATTCCTAACATCATTAAACATGTTTTTCATTAGAAATCAAATGTTTTCATGGTAAAATTCTTGTTTTTGTTAGAAAATAGGTTTTTTTCATAAGTTGGGGAATTGGACCTCGAATTGAGGTCCTATTTTGAAACAAATTATATACATGAACTCGTGGGGGATGGGTAACCGGATTTTGGTCCTAACCCCGAATTCCGACCATGTGGGCCCGGGGTTGAAATTTACTATTCATGGCAGAATGTTGTAAAAGTGGTATTTGGTATTAAGAATTAGTTTGTTGAGTAGAATTGATGATATTAAATCAATTGTGTATAGATACGGTTGGATTGGAGCCAAATTGAAAGAAAAGACATTTCCACGGATTGGATTGTTCATAAGCATTCGAGGTAAGTGTTTGTTCTATCCTAGTTTGTAGGAATATGAATTTAGTTATGAATAAATTGCTGAATAAGAGTTATTGGTGTTATACCGGTAATGAAGGTAATTTGTTGAAATTATTATAAATTATGTGGGTGACTGGCCTTAGCCTTGTCACTAGTTCGCTGGGATAGGCCAGGCACTTACCAGCACATGGGGTCGGTTGTGCTGATACTACACTCTGCGCTCTTTTTGCGCAGATACAGGTTACGGACAGCAGTAGGGACAGTAGTGACTTGTGGATTTTTCGACTACTGAGACTACGAGGTAGCCTTGCAGGCGTCCGCAGGACCCGTTGTCTCTTCTATCTATGCTTTTCATTCTGTTATCTCATGTAATCGAGATAAACAACTTGTATTTTCTTTCAGACAGTTATGTGTATTATTCTTAGAAGTTCGTGAGTATTGTGACACCAATCTTGGGTAGTATATCAGATTTGGATTTTCTTTATCACATTTGACTAAGTCTTCCGCTGTAATTTTTATGTTGTTAATAAGAAATTAGTAATTAATGGAGATGTAATTAATATTTGGCTTGCCTAGCTTCCATTTAGTAGGCTCCATCATGACCCCGATGGTGGGAAATTCGGGTCGTGACACTATTATTATTTGGTTCCTCTAGGTTACATAGGTCTCACCACTCACGAACAAGCTTAGTAGAGTTTGAGAGGTAGGTACGGAGACGTCTGTACTTGTCCTCCATAGTCTATTGAGTTAGGAAAGAGTCTCTTATTTGTTCTTTCTTATCGTGCGAATTTGTTCTTCAAAGTGTTAAGTTAAATTTCCACTCTTGTCTTCCCACGAATGGCGTAGTCACGTATCGCTTATCCAGCCGAACAATGGCACAGGCTGGTGATAGATCAACTATGCCTTCAAAAGTTTTACGGAGGACAGATAGGTTTTACCAAAGTCTTCGCTGCCACCTTCGGCGGTGCATCTTTTGAGAACCCACGAGATTGTGCTTGACAGTTCTTATGAGGAATTACAGAACGTGGGAATAGTCGAATGCGAGGAGTTCATTTTACTGTGCTACGGAAGGCACACAGAAGTAGTGGGAAGATAATGTATTTACCACATCAGTTATGGTCCCAACGGAAGATGCAATTATATGAGGAGATCACCTAATAAATCGTGTTGGGTTTCAACGGACCTTGACGTCCGGTCGATGTGTTGGAGTTGTGAAGGACAAATATGGTGAGTTATTGGACTATATATATATGGTATAGAAAGGTCCTCTAAATAATTTATACATATTTAAGGTTGGTTCATTTCATGGGGTAAGAAATCGCCCCAGAAGAATAACGAAGATTTTTTGTGAGTAAACGGGGTAGCTCAACAGTGTTAAGCCAACATAGCAAAAGAGGAAATTGGCCATCAATGTTTGTGACAAGATTACCAAGAGGGCAAGCCGGCCAATGCAACGCTATCTACTAAACTCTATTTTTAGAAAATGTTATGAAGACGTCACCCCGAGATTCTCTGCAATATGTGGTATGTGCGATCTGAACGGTTGTACCAGGTCACAATGACTGTGTCCGAATATATATTGCCATGAGCAATAAGTTAACTGATCCTTAAAGGAATTGTCGTGAATGTGGAATATTGGAGAAATACAATTTTAGGAAAGCACTCAGGCTACACGCTCCATTGCAGTTAATAATTATCCTACATGGCCAGCCAGATATAGAGGTTATGATGTTGGAGGTGGAGGTGAAAATCCTAGAGGTGGAGACCCAGCCATTGATATAATTTTTATGATATGAAGGAGGTCACTACACCAAATGTGGTCATCACACGTATAATTCAGATTGTTATAGACAGAATAATTTTTCCCTTAATTTAATTTGGTTTTTGAAAGAAAATTTAGGCGAGTCCTTTTAACATGCTCCATTCATGAGTGAGTATCGTAATCATCAAACCTACTTAGGGAAATACTCACGCTGAGATATTACATGAGGATAGACATCCCTATTATTAGGTGTTAGTCACTAAAATATCCATGAGGCTAAGAGTGACTTTATATTACTTATTACAATGGGTTTTGATATAATTTTCGGGATAACTAATTTTAATCGTTAATTGTGCTCCCTATCAGTATGAGGGCTTATTTTATGTCGTGATTATCTTTGACGGACAATTATTGAAAGGAAGAAAGAAAGGAAATGAAAAATTTCAGATGATATGATGTGCAAGCACTGTGATTCGGAGTTGAGGATGAGATCCTCCAATTTTTGGCATAATGTGAAATATTTCTAAGCCGAGCTTCAAGCTGCGGTGGATATCATATGAGGACTGGGTCCTGGTAGTAAGAGTTTATGTGTTTAAAATTCTTCTTTTATGAAATTAATATTTTCGTATTGCATTCGTAAATAAGAGTCATGCCCGTTAGGACTATTTGACAATTCTTGTATAGTTTCCTGTTCATATTTAGCCATTTCTATTTTGAAACCGTTGAGCTTAGCCCTTGAGAGAGCACCAGGTAAGGATAAATATGACGCATCTCGTACAGGGCTTGGAGCGGTATTGATGCAGGATGGTAAGGTTATCGCTTATGCTTCGAGGCAGTTAAAGATACATGAGAAGAATTATCCAGTTCATGATCTTGAATTAGCGGCAGTGGTTCATGCCTTAAAGATCTGGAGGCATTATCTATATGGTGTGACATGTGAGGTGTACACTGATCACAAAAGCTTACAGTATTTGTTCAAAACGAAGGAGTTGAATCTACGACAGCGGAGATGGTTAGAGTTGCTAAAAGACTATGATGTTACTATATTATATCACCCGGGTAAGGCCAATGTGGTGGCCGATGCATTGAGTAGAAAGTATGCCAGCATGGGTAGTCTTGCATATATTCCGGTCAATCAGAGACCATTAGCTCTAGATGTCCAGGCCTTAGCCAACCGGTTCGTGAGATTAGACATTTCTGAGCCTAGCAGGGTGTTAGCATGCACGGTCGCTCGTTCTTCATTATTAGAGCGTATCCGTGAGAAGCAATTTGATGATCCTCATTTGCGTGAGTTGAGAGATACAGTACAGCGGGGAGGTGCCACACAGGTAAGTTTAGATGATGATGGGATATTGAAATTGCAGGGGTCGAGTTTGTGTACCTAATGTCGAAGGGATTCGAGAGTTGATCTTAGCAGAGGCCCACAGTTCACGGTATTCTATTCACCCAGGCGCCGCGAAGATGTACCAGGACTTACGGCAGCACTATTGGTGGCGCAGAATGAAGAAAGATATCGTTGCGTATGTCGCTCGGTGTCTAAATTGTCAGCAGGTGAAATATGAGCACCAGAGACCTGGTGGTGTGTTCCAGAGGATTGAAATTCCCGAGTGGAAATGGGAGCGGATCACTATGGACTTCGTTACTGGACTTCCTTTGACTCGGAGAAAATTTGATGCTATTTGGGTCATTGTTGATAGACTGACCAAATCAGCACACTTTATTCCAGTATCTGTCTCCTACTCGTCGGAGAGGTTAGCGGAGGTTTACATTAGGGAGATTGTCCGTCTCCATGGGGTGCCAGTATCTATTATCTCCTGATCGGGGTACGCAGTTTACCTCGCGGTTCTGGAGAGCGGTCCAGCGGGAGTTAGGCACTCAGGTTCAGTTGAGTACAGCATTTCATCCTCAGACGGATGGCCAGTCCGAGAGGACTATTCAGATTCTTGAGGACATGCTTCGAGCATGTGTTATTGATTTCGGAGGCTCGTGGGACCAGTTTCTGCCATTAGCAGAGTTCACCTACAATAATAGTTACCAATCTAGCATCCAAATGGCTCCGTATGAGGCGTTGTATGGTAGGCGATGTCGATCACCAGTTGGATGGTTTGAACCGGGAAAAGCTCGGTTGTTGGGTACAGACTTAGTTCAGGAGGCCTTAGATAAGGTCAAGACTATTCAGGAGAGATTGCGTTCAGCTCAGCCTAGGCAAAAGACTTATGCGGATCGTAAGGTTCGAGATGTAGATTTCATGGTTGGTGAACGAGTATTGCTCCGAGTGTCGCCTATGAAGGGCGTGATGAGGTTTGGGAAGAAGGGCAAGCTCAACCCTAGGTATATTGGTCCATTTGAGATTCTAGGCAGAGTGGGAGGGGTGGCTTACAGATTAGCTTTGCCGCCTAGCTTATCAGCCGTGCATCCAGTTTTTCACGTATCTATGCTTCGGAGATACCACGGTGATCCCACACATGTGTTAGACTTCAGTATTGTCCAATTGGACAATGATCTATCCTACGAGGAAGAGCCGGTGGCTATTCTAGACCGGCAGGTTCGACAGCTGAGGTCGAAGAGTTATCCTTCTGTGCGTGTTCAGTGGAGAGGTCAGCCTCCTGAGGCATCGACCTGGGAGTCCGAGTCTGATATGCGGAGCCGTTACCCACACTTGTTTCCTGACTCGGTACTTCTTTCTTTTGTCCGTTCGAGGACGAACGGTTGTTTTAGAGGTGGAGATTGTGACGACCCAAAGGGTCATCACTTATTTTATTAATAATTTCGAGCTTCTGAGGCCTTGAAAACCTCGTTCTATGTTGCCTCGATTTACGTGCACGATCCGAGCATGTAGCCGGAAAGATTTTGTGATAGAAAATATGAATTCTATGAGAAATTTGGATAAAAATGATATTAATATTGATATGGTTGACTTCGGTCAACATTTTTGGTAAACGGATCCGGACCCGAGATTGGATGGTCCCGAGAGGTCCGTAGGAAAATATGGGACTTGGACATGCGTCCGGAGTCGAATTCCGAGGCCTAGAGCCCAAGTTATGAATTTTTATGTGAAATTGTTTTTGATGCAATTATTAAAGGAAATAAATTAATTGACCTTGGTATCGGGCTCGTATTTTGGTTCCGACGCCCGGTACAAGTCTTAAATATTATATATGTGATTTCTGTAAAGTTTGGTGACATTTGGATGTCGTTTGAGAGGTTTTGGACCTTGAGTCCCAAGTTTGAAAGTTTTGAAAACTAAAGGTATGAAAATCATGCATTTGAGGCTTGATTTGATGAAAACGAGGTGATATTGGCGATGTGATCGCACGAACAAGTTCATAATGTGTTTTTGAGGTTATGTGCATATTTGGTTTGGAGCCCCGAGGGCTCGGTGAACTTTGGATAGGCCACGAGATCAATTTTTCATGTTAGAAGTTGCTGTCTGCAACTGGTCTGCAGAGTTCGCAAATGCTAACAATAGTTCGCAAATGCGAACTCCCCACTATTCTGCAGAGTTCGCAAATGCGAACAATAGTTCGCAAATGCGAACTCCCCCCCTATTGTGTCTGTGTTCGCAAATGCGAACAATAGTTCGCAAATGCGAACTTGACCCTTCAGTGCCTGTGTTCGCAAATGCGAGCTATAGTTCGCAAATGCGAACTGGCCACTATTCCGCCTGGGTTCGCAAATGCGAACAATAGTTCGCAAATGCGAACCTCCCCATATTTAGCTTGTGTTCGCAATTGCGAACAATAGTTCGCAAATGCGAACTTCCCAATTTTGCCTTGGCTTCGCAAATGCGAAGAAAAGTTCGCAAATGCGAACTTCCCACCCTTAGCTTATTTTTCAAACTCCAGAAATTGGTCGGGGTTCGCAATTGCGAACCCATGTTCGCAAATGCGAACACGAGACCTGAAAAACACGGATTTCAGTCATTTCTTCACATTTTTACAAAACCAAAACACCCATTTGCGATTCTTCAAGGATTTCTTCTTCATCAAATCGATTGTAAGTCACTTTTTACTTAATTCTTTCAATTCCTAACATCATTAAACATGTTTTTCATTAGAAATCAAATGTTTTCATGGTAAAATTCTTGTTTTTGTTAGAAAATAGGTTTTTTTCATAAATTGGGGAATTGGACCTCGAATTGAGGTCCGATTTTGAAACAAATTATATACATGAACTCGTGGGGGGATGGGTAACCGGATTTTGGTCCTAACCCCGAATTCCGACCATGTGGGCCCGGGGTTGAAATTTACTATTCATGGCAGAATGTTGTAAAAGTGGTATTTGGTATTAAGAATTAGTTTGTTGAGTAGAATTGATGATATTAAATCAATTGTGTATAGATACGGTTGGATTGGAGCCAAATTGAAAGAAAAGACATTTCCACGGATTGGATTGTTCATAAGCATTCGAGGTAAGTGTTTGTTCTATCCTAGTTTGTAGGAATATGAATTTAGTTATGAATAAATTGCTGAATAAGAGTTATTGGTGTTATACCGGTAATGAAGGTAATTTGTTGAAATTATTATAAATTATTGGTTTAGAACCGGTAATTATAAATATTGTTGATATAGAGATTATTGGCTAAATGCCGGTAATATATATATTTTATAAATTGGGATCGTGTGGTACGCCGACCACAAAGTGACTTAAAATCTTGGCATTGGCCATAGTTGCCGGTAGCCGATTGATATATTTGGGAGCGGGTGGTACGCCTACCACAAGATATGATTATTGATATCATTGGGAGCGGGTGGTACGCCTACCACGATATATAATTATTGATAATTGGGAGCGGGTGGTACGCCTACCACAAGAGATAATTAATGTGATAGTTGGGAGCGGGTGGTACGCCTACCACGAGACATGAAATGAAAGAGGAAATTGAGACAAGAAAGTAAGGTTTATTCTGTTGATTTGATTATTCCGGATAACTTGAGTTATTGACTGTTATTTTAGAGCAGAGTATTTCTTTATAAATGTATCGTATATATACATATATATATCTATATTGCAACTGTACAGGTTTAGGTGGGTGACTGGCCTTAGCCTTGTCACTAGTTCGCTGGGATAGGCCAGGCACTTACCAGCACATGGGGTCGGTTGTGCTGATACTACACTCTGTGCTCTATTTGCGCAGATACAGGTTACGGACAGCAGCAACGACAGTAGCGACTTGTGGATTTTTCGACTACCGAGACTACGAGGTAGCCTTGCAGGCGTCTGCAGGACCCGTTGTCTCTTCTATCTATGTTTTTCATTCTATTATCTCATATAATCGAGATAAACAGCTTGTATTTTCTTTCAGACAATTATGTGTATTATTCTTAGAAGTTCGTGAGTATTGTGACACCAATCTTGGGTAGTATATGAGATTTGGATTTTCTTTATCACATTTGACTAAGTCTTCCGCTGTAATTTTTATGTTGTTAATAAGAAATTAGTAATTAATGGAGATGTAATTAATATTTGGCTTGCCTAGCTTCCATTTAGTAGGCGCCATCATGACCCCGATGGTGGGAAATCCGGGTCGTGACAAAGCTCCAAAGAATTTTCACTTTTCATAAATGATTCCTCAACTAAGTCATCAGGTCGAATTCACCAATTTCTAGGAATGGTTCTCTAAATATACCCAAAGCAAGTACAAAGAAGACTCACAGTCATGCTAGACGCTAGTGTATAGATACTCGTCACCATGCCTATACACCGCACTCGATCATTTAGCAAATAGCAAGCAATAATACTCTAATCCTATTCCCTCAAGCCGAGATTAGATCAGACACTTACCTTAGTCCAAAAATAGCAATCAATCCTCTAGCACCGCTTTTCCTCTAGAATCCGACTCTTAAACAATGGTATCTAGTCATTTTTAATTCAATAACATCAATTAGGGCTCAATATCATAATCCCATAGCCTATAAATGAAATTCCCATCATTCTTCCAAAAATAGGAAAATCCGACACCGAGCCCACATGGTCCAAACTCGAGGCTCGGACCAAATTCCAATCACGCATGACCCCACGAGTTAGAATAGATTTGTTTCAAAATCCAACCTCAAAATGAGTTTGAATCACCCAAAATCCCACAAGCCCTAGTTCTACCCAAAACCCCCATTTTCTACCTTGAATTCGTGACTTAGGGCTAGGATTAATTATGATTAGGTGAAGAAAAAATGAAGAAATGATGTAAGGAAAACTTACCCATGGTGTTATGGAGGAATGGGAGCTTGGAACTTGAAATGGAGGGTGGAGGAGAAGAGCCCGTATGCAATATTTTTGTGAGAAATCCCATATGAGTGTTCTGTTTTTAAGAAAAAATCACCGGGCAAAAATTCCCTATGCGATCGCATAGGTGTGGGAGGCTGGGCAATGCGATCGCACAAGGAGGGTTGCGATCTCATAGAACACATTTTGGGCTCTTGAAACTTACACTATGCGATCGCATAGAACAACATACCAGAATACCACCAACAGCAAAATACCATATTTTTAAGTGCACAAACATCCCAAACCCCCCCCCCCGGAATCACTCCCTAGCCCTCGAGGCTCCTAACCAAATGCACACACTAACTCAACAATATCATATGAACTTGATCGAGCGATCAAATCGCTAAAATAACATCAAAAATAGAAAATCAACCCCCAAAACTCAAGATTTCATTTCAAAGTTCGTAAATCTCTAACTTTAGCTATTTAGGTCCGAGACACGTCAAACGACGTCCGATTGTGACCAAATTTCACAGGAAGCGCTTAACCAATATTTAAGACCTGTACCGGGCGTCAAAACCAAAATACGAGCCTGATGCCTATATTTTTTAACTCATTTTCATTTTTATTTTTATTAATTTTAGAAAATAATTTAACAGAAAAATTCTTTTACCGGGGTTCTGGACCTCGGATTTCGACTCCGGGCACATGCCCGAGTCCCATATTTTTCTGTGGACCTCCCGGGACCATCACATCACCGGTCCGGGCCCGTTAACCAAAAATGCTGACTAAAGTCAACTGTATTAATATTAATATCAAAATTCTTCAAATTTTCCATAGAATTCATATATCTTAACACAAATACTTTTCGGCTTCGCGTCCGGACTGTGCATGAGGCAACTAAGAGTGAGGTTTCCAAGACCTCGGAAGCGCAAAAAAAGGGAGAAATACGGTGATGACCCCTTTGTGTCGTCAAAAATAGCAAGGCTTCAAGTAAGAGTTGCTGAATTGGAGGGAGAAAGACATGGGTTGAGAGCTCAACTTGCAAGAGAAAGGAGAAAAAAGAAGGAGTGCTCAAACAAATGTTGAACCTTCTACAAATCCAACCCTCTAGCTCTTCTAAGCCTTAGCTATTCCTTCTTAGTGTGCACCAGTCAAGACACCTCAATGACCCAGTTTGGGAGTTTTTAGATGTTTCTTTCTTTATTTTGCTCATGGTTGGATAATTCTGTTTTTCTTTTTGTGGACTGCATTGTAGGAACTACTTGCTTATTAATGAATGCTGCTTATCTTATTTTTGTTAACTCTGATCTCTATAGTTATTTTCATAGTTGAGTTAACTAAAGCATGTGTTCACTTGCAGTTGCCCCAGTGGCCATGAGTACTGATTAATGACTGATTTCACATTAATTATGTAACTTTTTTATGATGCCAAATGGGGGAAGATATGTGCTTAAAATATTTTATCTGAACAAGTGATGTTTATGACCTAACTTAAAATCTGGTTCTTTATGAAAAATTGAATTCTCTAAAAATTCAAAGTGTTGATATTTCAGCCAAGGTTCACAAGTTCTATGATTACTAAAAGCACAGAGTTTGTCATCATAAAAAAGGGGAATTTGTTGGCCATGTTTTGAAGATTGACAAATAAACATAAGGAGAAGAACCTAGTCCATCATAAGACACACAGTTAAGTCATAACCACCGCACATGGAAAGCATGTGAAGAACATATGTACTGAGGTGTATGCAATAAATTTCTTCTAAGGATGATCGAAAAGGTTGCATTGAGTTGTAAGAGGAACAGTCTTCTTAAGATAAGAGAACACAATCCTAAGACAGGATAAAGATGAGAGTTTGTAGAAGTTAAGGACTGAAATCGACAAAGGGATAAGCGACAAAGTCTAAATCAAACTCTAACTGCTAATCTATTTAATTAACTAAGTTGTTCTCTTTTACAGGTAATGCATATACGCATAAGTAAAGCATATTTGAGATAAAAAAGAATTGAGTCTGTTATGCAAGCAATACATGCGAGATACAAGTTTGCATATCTGAAGCTACATGAACTAAGATAGAAGAACCAGTTTCATCATTGTGTTTATTCAAAGTCTAGTTTGATTGTAGTAGGTTTTTATATTGTACCTTTCAGCTTTCATAGAAGCAATTGTATTAGGTGCATTGAATATTCAAGTTAGAGTTAACTTGAAAGTGTCGCAACATTTGAGGTTGTGTGCCACACTGGATTATAATTAATCATTAGGTTTACAAAGAGTCTTTGTAAATGCAGTTTTTGGCTCAGTGATTTTAGTGGAGTTTGGGAAAATCCTACTGAGTAAGAGGCCGTGGTTTTTTCACCTTTGAGCCAGGTGTTTTTCACGTAAAATATCTATGTACTTTACTTTCAACATTTATTATTCCACAAACTGTTGTAGTTAGAACACGCAAAAGAACCAGGTTCTTCTAGTGCGAAAATTAGGTACCTCACAAATCACACCCCCCCCCCTTGTGGTATTGAAGTATAGAACATCACTACCCAAGATTAGAGTCGTTATATCACGAACTACTAACAAATACTACAAATAAGTCTGAATAGAAAGAAAATACATGGGTTTAGTAGGTTAATTTATCATTTTTTCTAACCTACTACATGGGTGTAGTAGGTTAGCAATGTATGAACATTTTATGTTCCTTAAATGCCCCTAACAGTACATTAAATAAGCACAACGATATGAGCTTTTTTGCCTTTTCAATCGAATCTTAAACATAGATCTTTTCTCGCATCTTGTACTTTTTAGGTATCGCTATCGTTCATGATGAAAGCAGAAAATAGAAAAGATAGTTATGGCTAATCAAAGAAATAACCCAAATAGCTCTTTTGCATCATTGAACAACAAGAGTCTCTTTCTTGCTCAATGATGCATAAGAGTTGTTTGGGTTATTTCTTTGAGTAGCTCTGCTTTCATTATGAACGATAACGACATGAAAATAGTACAAGATGGGAGAAGAGATCTTTGTTTAAGATTTATTGAAAAGGCAGAAAAGCCCCTATCCTTGTGCTTGTTTAATATACTGTCAGGGGCATTTAAGGAACATCAAAGTGCATACATTGCTAACCTACTACACCCATGTAGTAGGTTAGCAAAACCTATATATATATATATATATATATATATATATATATATATATATATATATATATTACAGTCACAATTAATTATATGCCCCGATTTATAAGCCTAAGGTTCTACAACGGGTGTGCAATATCAATCCGAAACCGAAAAGTAACACATACTTCCAGTATTGCTTCGACTTCAAATAGTCAAACTGTTCCTACTCATATTCAGCGTCCTCCTGAGATTACGGATTTTAAGTCTTCTACTTTTAAAACTCTTGAAGACCTTCTTAATGAGAAATTTGCTAATCTCGATCTTAAACCGTTAAATCTTTCAAATGACTTTGCTGATAGAATAGAGTCCACTTCAGACTATAAAGAAGAAATTTGGTTAGAGTTTAATAAACTCAAAGGATCCAGAGGTTTGATTAAACCAAATAGTAGGTATGGTGATAATCCGAGAATGACAAATTTTTATTATTCTCGACCTACTCCTCAAGATGTCTTAATCGAGGAACGTGATTGGAATCAGACTAATATGTCTTATAGTGGTACCCATATTTACGAATGGAATCTCGATGGTTTAACCAATAGACAGTTAACCATCCTTGTTCATAGAATACTAATGTATTCCACGATCTGTAAAGCTACTAGCAATACATATAAAACTATTGCTAAAATGATAATCGCTGGCTTTACTGGCCAACTTCGTGGCGGGTGGGATAATAATCTTAGTTCCCCTCAAAAGGCTTCAATCATGGAAGCTAAAGCCAAAGAAGCGGGTTTTGATAACCTAGGTCTTCCCCTTGCTGCAGATAGAGAAGATGCAGTATATACTCTTATCTTGAATATTTTAGAGCATTTCAGTGGTAGATTTACCAACCAAAATGAAAATGTTCGTATTCTTTTAAATAGTCTGAGATGTAAGAATCTCAGCGAATTTCGTTGGTATAAAGATACATTTCTTAGTCGGGTTATGGAATTACCCGAAAATGCTACTGATTTTTGGAAGGCAAAGTTTATAGATGGTCTTCCCCCTTGTTCGCCGAAAGAGTAAGAAATACCCTAAGGGGAAATAATACTCATATTCCCTATGAGACCTTTACCTATGGTAATTTGGTAGGAATTTGTACCCAAGAAGGGTTAAAACTTTGTAATGAGCTACATCTAGCTCAACAAATTAAGAATACTAGGCGCCAAGAAAGATCTCAATTAGGAGACTTCTGTACCTAGTTTGGAATACCTAATAACTCGAGAAAAAAGAGTTATAAGCATCATGTCGCTGATTATTCCAATAAGCCTTATAGAAAGAGAATATCTAGATATAGATCGAAAGAAGAGCGTGATACTAGAAAGGCACATCGTAAATCTACTAGATTTGCGAAAAATAGATCCAAACGGGATCTTGCCAACATTAAGTGCTTCAAATGTGGAAAACTTGGCCACATAGCTCCAAATTGTAAGCTTCAAAAACTTAAAGCTTTAGAGCTAGACAATGAATCTTACAACAAGGTTTATGGTCTTTTGTACACTTCGGGATCAGAATCTAATTATATCTCAGATTCTTCCGAATACGAATCCGAAGCTGACTTGATTAAATTAGATACTAACGAAGATCGTGATATATCTTCCTGTGTAACCTGTAATAGCACTGCTTGTACTTGTGAAAATGATGAATTTTATAAATTACAAGCTATTTTTCAAGGTTTGAATGTGCAAACTATTTCTTCGTAAAATGTCATAGATCTTTTAAAAGAAGTTACGGATGATAAACTTCGTCAAAAAATTATTAATTTGGCTTCAAGCTCTAGTAATACTACTGAGTCTTCAAATGATTTCTTTTCCAAGAAAAGGATTGAATATACTTCCCCTTATACGATCGATGAAATCAATCGACGACGAGAAAATAGAGTCAATGTGACTCGCGATGCCTCTTTTAATGATCTAAAGGAGGAAATTGAAAATCTGAAAAGAGATATTAAATCTCTTAAACAGAATCAAATGATTCATGATCACCGGATCAATTAACTAGCAAATTATAATTCTCTGGTTCAGTCACCTACCGATAAAGGTAAAAATACTGCTACTGAGGAAAAAGAACCTCCTTCTCTAGATATCAGTCCTGCTAAGGATATGTTTCTAGGAATGATGCAAATAGTGACTCCTCATAAATGGTACATTAATTGTACTATTCTCGTTAATAACGATTTCACAATTTCTGGTATTGCTATGATTGATAGTGGTGCAGATGTTAGTTGCATCCAAGAGGGATTAGTTCCCACTAAATATTTTCAAAAAACTACTCATATGGTTAAATCTGCTTCTGGCCATGCTTTAGATATAAAGTATAAACTGCTTAACACGCATATTTGTATGTGCTCGTATAACGGACTGTCTTCTGGGATATCTTCCAGATGTATTGAAGAAGAAGAAGAAGATTCTTCTTGCTGGACAATTTTTGAATTTATCAATTGTTTTCTTCCCGATTGTATTACTAGGGAAGATGAGGATCCATATGATGATCCTTGATATGATCGATTTTTATAATTTGAGGATGATCGGGAGGGTGTTTTTCCCTTACCTCTTCCTCAGGTTGCCCAAGGAGGGTCCATTCTGCACAGATAGTAAATCATTCAGAAAAGTAGAAATCTTCGTCACGGTATAACCAATTAAGATCCTAATTAGAAACATCAGAATAATCATGAATTGAAAATTCAAAATCATACCATAATCGAAGTGATTACTTTATCAATAATAAGACTTTGTAAGTCTTTATTTAAAGGAATCGCTCTTATAATAGTAATAAGAGTCTCATCGTTGAAGAAGTTGGTGTAATAACTCATTATTCAAGATATTCACGAGATAAAAAGTGAGGAAGAGAGTTATCAATTCCCTTTTTATAAACAATTTCAAAATCAAAAGGTGCTAGTTGAGCCTGCCATCTAGCAAACATGAGCTTAGAAACATCATGCTTAAAATCTTTGTCAAACATATATTTGACAGATTGGGCATTAGATTTTATTAAAAACTTATGATTGTACAAATCGTCTTGAAATTTTAAATTTTGTAAAATTCATTAAACTTTGTAAAATTCTTCTATATTTCGACTATTGATTGAGCGGATTACCGCCAGTCTTTAAGCTAAAGGATACAATTTATTGTATCTGTGTATAGGTTACGCGGACTACCGCATGCCTATCCAGAGATCCTGTTAATGGTATCGGAGCCTAGGCGCTTTCATAGTAGATAAAGTACTAGATGTGAAGAATCTAGCATAGACATGAAATATTTGAACATGGATCTAGGAGAAACTAGTACTAAAAGTACTAGATTAGAAGAGGTAGATATACCTCTTAATCTTGATTTATTAAATAAATGGACTATTCCTAAAGTCCCTATGAAAACCATTTATGATTATGGTTTTTTTGATAAACTGTCTAATAAACAGTTGATTAAAACGACAGAGCAATCTTTAGCTCTAAACTCATCTGAACAGACGATTCGTTTACTCAGTAAGAGAGATATTTCTTCTTATAGAAGCATGTATAATTATTTGCATATTGGTATGGTTCAAATTGATTTTAAACCTTTAACCCTTAAAGGGTTACCAGATACTTTCCTAGCAGCTCTTAGAGATGCTAGAAATTTAAATTTTAGACGGTCTCTAATGGGTTCGATTGAATCTACTATCGCCTATGATCCAGTATATTTCAATACTCAACCCAATTTACAATTATCTCTTTCTGATGTTAATATTCTTGATGCCTTGACATTAAACGTCAAAACTCATGGTTATAACTATGCTCCGGGTTCAGAACTTATATGTTTGTCTTATAGAATTTATCTTAAATTATTGTCTACTTTAAATCCAAGATGTAAATTATATGATACATCTGATCAAACGATTTTGGTAGAAACTAATTTTGCCAAATCAAAGGTTACCACTAGGAGACCCATTAAGTGGGAAGAAATTAATTTTCCAACCACTTGGACCTTAAATTCGGTCATATCTCCCGAACAGATTACTAATGTTGTTTCTCGGGACGAGTATTCTCATATTACTCAAAATCCCGATGGAAGGATTTGTATCCAGTTTGATAACGAGACCCCTATTTATAGCAGAAGGTCAATTTCTAGCCATTTCCCGGCTATTCAACATATCTCTCCTATAGAAAAGGTGGTCTATGGACCAGCTCGAAAGAGTGCAGCATCCCTGCACACGATTTCCAGTAGAGATAATAATAGCTACGTTGAAGAGGTACGAATCAACCCTCAAACAAATATTGTCCAGGATAGTAAAAATATCCCTGATAAGGACATTCCTTCTCCATCCGAAATGGATTTTGACCCTGATAGTGTTTAATGATTCCACACTAAATTGATTTTAGTCTGGGTCCTCCGGCAAGAAAGTTTATTCAAAAAATTTCTGATAAAAAATGGAACCGGTTTAAATCTTGGTTTTTTGACACTTATAGTGAAAATGATTTAAATTGTATTTCGCAAGAATTCTATGAAACTTGTGCTTTGCATAATCAAATCATATATTTTGTACCCTGGTTTATAACCACTTATTTGCCTTATTACATTAAGGTACTAACGCGTTCTTATCAAGAAAATGATGGTAAGATTGTTACCGCAGTATATCCTCCTCAAGCCCCGTTTGTTTTACCAAATAGTACTGGTATAACATTTTCTGCTTTTCAAAAATTTATTGAAAAAAATGCCGGGCAAGTTAGTATTAACGAAATTAATAATCTCTTTTCTCAAAATAATTATTTGAGTCTTTATGTTAAAGTTTTAGGAGAACATATTAGTTCTCTTGATCAAAAGCTTGATAAGCTTACAGTTTTGATAAAGAATATGAGTAAAAAGACTACTATTGAGGTAACACCTACTTCCAGTGCTGCTTCGACTTCAAATAGTCAACCTGTTCCTACTTATATTCAACGTCCTCCTGAGATTACGGATTTTAAGTCTTCTACTTATAAAACTCTTGAAGACCTTCTCAATGAGAAATTTGCTAATCTCTATCTTAAACCGTTAAATCATTCAAATGACTTTGCTGATAGAATAGAGTCCACTTCAGACTATAAAGAAGAAATTTGGTCAGAGTTTAATAAACTCAAAGGATCCAGAGGTTTGATTAAACCAAATAGTAGGTATGGTGATATTCCGAGAATGACAAATTTTTATTATTCTCGACCTACTCCTCAAGATGTCTTAATTGAGGAACGTGATTGGAATCAGACTAATACGTCTTATAGTGGTACCCATATTTACGAATGGAATCTCGATGGTTTAACCGATAGACAGTTAACCATTCTTGTTCATAGAATACTAATGTATTCCACGATCTGTAAAGCTACTGGCAATACAGATAAAATTATTGCTAAAATGATAATCGCTGGCTTACTTCGTGGCTGGTGGGATAATAATCTTACTTCCCCTCAAAAGGCTTCAATCATGGAAGCTAAAGCCAAAGAAGCGGGTTTTGATAACCTAGGTCTTCCCCTTGCTGCAGATAGAAGATGTAGTATATACTCTTATCTTGAATATTTTATCAGTGGTAGATTTACCAACCAAAATGAAAATGTTCGTATTCTTTTAAATAGTCTGAGATGTAAGAATCTCAGCAAATTTCGTTGGTATAAAGATACATTTCTTAGTCGGGTTATGGAATTACCCGAAAATGCTACCGATTTTTGGAAGGCAAAGTTTATAGATGGTCTTCCCCCCTTGTTCGCCGAAAGAGTTAGAAATACCCTAAGGGGAAATAATACTCATATTCCCTATGAGACCTTTACCCCTATGGTAATTTGGCAGGAATTTGTACCCAAGAAGGGTTAAAACTTTGTAATGAGCTACATTTAGCTCAACAAATTAAGAATACTAGGCGCCAAGAAAGATCTCAATTAGGAGACTTCTGTACCCAGTTTGGAATGCCTAATAACTCGAGAAAAAAGAGTTTTAAGCGACATGATGCTGATTATTCCAATAAGCCTTATAGAAAGAGAAGATCTAGATATAGATCGAAATAAGAGCGTGATACTAGAAAGGCACATCGTAAATCTACTAGATTTGCGAAAAATAGATCCAAATGGGATCTTGCCAACATTAAGTGTTACAAATGTGGAAAACTTGGCCACATAGCTCCAAATTGTAAGCTTTAGAAACTTAAAGCTTTAGAGCTAGACAATGAATCTTACAACAAGGTTTATGGTCTTTTGTACACTTCCGGATCGGAATCTGATTATATCTCAGAGTCTTCCGAATATGAATCCGAAGCTGACTTGATTAAATTAGATACTAACGAAGATCGTGATATATCTTCCTGTGTAACCTGTAATAGCACTCCTTGTACTTGTGAAAATGATGAATTTTATAAATTACAAGCTGTTTTTCAAGATTTGAATGTGCAAACTATTTCTTCTGAAAATGTCATAGATCTTTTAAAAGAAGTTACGGATGATAAACTTCGTAAAAAAATTATTAATTTGGCTTCAAGCTCTAGTAATACTACTGAGTCTTCAAATGATTTCTTTTCCAAGAAAAGGATTGAATATACTCCCCCTTATACGATAGATGAAATCAATCGACGACGAGAAAATAGAGTCAATGTGACTCGCGATGCCTCTTTTAATGATCTAAAGGAGGAAATTAAAAATCTGAAAAGAGATATTAAATCTCTTTAAACAGAATCAAATGATTCATAATCACCGGATCATTCAACTAGAAAATTATAATTCTGTAGTTCAGTCACCTACCGATAAAGGTAAAAATACTGCTACTCTGAGGAAAAAGAACCTCCTTCTCTAGATATCAGTCCTGCTAAGGATATGTTTCTAGGAATGATGTAAATAGTGACTGCTCATAAATGGTACATTAATTGTACTATTCTCGTTAATAACGATTTCACAATTTCTGGTGTTGCTATGATTGATAGTGGTGCAGATATTAGTTGCATCCAAGAGGGATTAGTTCCCACTAAATATTTTCAAAAAACTACTCATATGGTTAAATCCGCTTCTGGCCATGCTTTAGATATAAAGTATAAACTGCCTAACACGCATATTTGTCAAAATAAAGATGCATTCCTCACTTCTTTTTTCTGGTTAAAAATCAGTTATATCCTCCTATTATTTTAGGAACTCCTTTTATAAATGATGTCTATCCTTTTACCAATATTGATGCAAAAGGTTTTAATGCTACTTATAATAATAAAAATATTTATTATTCTTTTGTTACAAATCCTGTAACTCGTGATATCAATGCTTTAATTGACATGAAACAAAAGCATGTAGATTATTTGCAATTAGAACTATTTAGCATGGACATATTTGATACAATAAATTCTGCTAAAACAAAAGAAAAAATCAATTTCATTTCTAAAAAATTGGCTATTGATATTTGTGCCGATCATCCTAGCGCTTTTTGGAACCGAAAAAAGCATATTGTTACTCTTCCTTACGAAGATACTTTTTCTGAGGATAATATTCCTACAAAATCTCGACCATGCCAGATGAATTCAGAATTAGTCGCCTTTTGTAAAACTGAGATTGATAGTCTCTTACAAAGAGGTCTGATAAAGTGACTACCGCATGCCTATCCAGAGATCTTGTTAATGGTATCAGAGCCTAGGCGCTTTCATAGTAGATAAAGTGCTAGCTGTGAAGAATCTAGGATAGGCATGAAATATTTGAACATGGATCCAAGAGAAACTAGTACTAAAAGTACTAGATTAGAAGAGGTAGATATACCTCTTAATCTTGATTTATTAAATAAATGGATTATTCCTTGATTTATTAAATAAATGGATTATTCCTAAAGCCCCTATGAAAACCATTTATGATTATGGTATGTTTGATAAACTGTCTAATAAACACTTGATTAAAACGACAGAGAAATCTTTAGCTGTAAACTCATCTGAACAGACGATTCGTTTACTGAGTAAGAGAGATATTTCTTCTCATAGAAACATGTATAATTATTTGCATATTGGTATGGTTCAAATTGTTTTTAAACCTTTAACCCTTAAAGGGTTACCAGAGACTTTCCTAGCAGCTCTTAGAGATGCTAGAAATTTAAATTTTAGACAGTCTCTAATGGGTTCGATTGAATCTAACGTTGCCTATGGTCCAGTATATTTCAATACTCAACCCAATTTACAATTATCTCTTTCTGATGCTAATATTCTTGATGCCTTGACATTAAACATCAAAACTCATGGTTATAACTATGCTCCGGGTTCAGAACTTATATGTTTGTCTTATAGAATTTATTTTAAATTATTGTCTACTTTAAATCCAAGATGTAAATTATTTGATACATCTGATCGAACGATTTTGGTAGAAACTAATTTTGCCAAATCAAAGGTCACCACTAGGAGACCCATTAAGTGGGAAGAAATTAATTTTCCAACCACTTGGACCTTAAATTCGGTCATATCTCCCGAACGGATTACTAATGTTGTTTCTCGGGACGAGTATTCTCATATTACTCAAAATCCTAATGGAAGGATTTGTATCCAGTTTGATAACGAGATTCCTGTTTATAGCAGAAGGTCAATTTCTAGCCATTTCCCGGCTATTCAACATATCTCTCCTATAGAAAAGGTGGTCTATGGACCAGCTCGAAAGAGTGCAGCATCCCTGCACACGATTTCCAGTAGAGATAATAATAGCTACGTTGATGTAACCACCTGGCCCGTTGTTATGAGAATTTCCACCCCGTTACCTTGTATTTACACATCTTATGCTTTTAAATCAGTATTTGAATATATCGGGTGAGTTAGGAGTGATTCGGGTTGAAAATGAAGTAAATAGTATTTTTGAAGAAAGCTTGAATATGGGAAGTCAACCTAGAGTTGACTATTGAGTTAAAATGCTCGGAACCGGATTCTGAAGATTCGACTAGTTTCGGGGGATCATTTATGACTTAGGAGAGCAATCGGAATTGAATTTGGAGGTCCGGTGTAGTATTAGGCTTGAATTGGCGAAGGTTGAATTTTGGCGAAAACCGGATGGTAGGTGATATTTTTATTCGGGGGTCGGAATGGAATTTTGACAATTTTTGTAGCTTCGTTATGTGATTATGGATATGTCTGCAAATTTTCAGGTCATTCGGACATCGTTTGATCGGGTTTTGGATCGAATGTTAGTTTTGAAAGTTTTGAAGAAACTTAGTCTTGAATTCGTGTGTAAATGGTGATTTTGATGTTTAGGATGGTGTTTTTGTGATTGGAACAAGTGCGTATCATGTTTTGGAGTACTTTGGTGGTTTTCGTTGGGGTCCCGGGGGCCTCAGGATGATTTCGGACCATCAACCGGGCATATGGGACTTGGCAAAATCTGCAGAAAACTGCAGGTTTCTGCCCAGTCATTTAGACCTTCGCGTTCGCGTGACATGGGTCGCGTTCGCGAAGGCCAGGTGGGCTAAAGCATCGCGTTCGCGACAAGGGAGTCACGTTCGCGTAGGTCAGAGGGAGTTAAGCTTCGTGTTCGCGTGACCGTGAGTCGCGAACGCGTAGAAGGATAAGGGGGAGCTTCGCGTTCGCGTGGGGGTGTACGCGTTCGCGTTGGTTTGGAAACAGGCGGCTGGGGAAATGAACATCGCGGATGCGTGAAGTGACGTCACGTTCGCGATGAAGCAACATAACTGGGCATCGCGTTCGCGCAAGGAGCATCGCGAACGTGTAGGTATAAATGTTCTGGCAGTGAATTTATATCACAGAACAGAGGGCTTACGGGTTTACACCCCCAAAATACAATTTTGAGCCCTAGAGAGAAGAAAACTCGAGGAAATCACTGAGAAATCATCGGGTATTCATCAGAGGTAAGATTCTTGACTCAAAAACATAATTTTATGGTAGAATTAACATCAATATTCATGAAATTTGGTAGAAATCTTGAAGAAATGTGGCCTAGATATTTAAAACGGGATTTTGAGTTTTGGGAGGGCATTTGAACTCCGATTTCGATAAATTTTATATGTACCGACTAGTGGCGAGATGAGGATCGCATTGGTCCTAATTTCGGAATTTTCCGAGCAGTGGGCCCAGGGTCGGGTTTTACCAACTTAGTGTATTTATGCGAATTTCATGTAAATTGAGATGGTTTATGATTCTTTGACCCGTATTTGATATAATTATTGTGGTTTGACTAGATTCTACGCACGAGGGAGCTAAATTCAAAGGAAAAGGCATCGCGGACGAGTCTATGGCCGGCTAGAGGTGAGTAGTTTGTGTATATGGTAGCGTGAGGGTTCGAAACCCCGGCTTAGCACATTGTGACGCTAGTAGGGCGTGGCTCGCACACCGTGGCAGGTGCGGGATTGATTGTGACTGGGGATTGAGACTTGGTCCATCTCGGAAATGATTAATATGTTATTAGTGTTGGAAATACATTGTATTTGATATATTTGTGGGCGGTAAGCCTTGTTTGGGGCCTTGTGCCGATCTGTATCGTCCTTAGAGGACAATATTTATGTGATAGCTATATTTGGTCAAATCATTTATCTCAGTCCTGGAAATTGAAATCACCTTTTTGAAATGTTAAGTCACCGGTCTTTGCAAATTAAATAAATGTTAAGTATTTTTCATAAATTATGAGCTGGAAATTGGAAATTAAGAAGAATGAACTGTTTTTGTGACTTATTTGATTTATGTGGATTGAGGATGGATCGGGCTGCACGCCGCAGTGGTTGATATGAAGATCGGGCTGCACGCCGCAGCAGTATTGCGCTTGGGCTGTAGGAGCCCCTCCGGAGTCTGTACACACCCCCAGTGAGCACCGTCGACGTTAAATGGATCGGGCTACACGCCGTAGCGATTATGTGCATTGCATTGCATCTTTATTTGTTGAATTATTCTGTGGTAGCTGTATTTGCACTGTTGATGTTAGTTCGTAGGAGATTCGGACTGTAGCTTAGCTTCATATTGTGGTATTCTGTGGATTTCCTACTTTCAACTGCTTTTATATATTTATTACTCACTGAGTACTTAATACTCACCCCTACTCCCTGCACCTTTTGTGTGCAGACTCAGGTACTCAGGAGCAGTAGACAGGCATTTCCAGCGTTTGCAGTGTCATGTCGAGTTGCTGAGGTAGTTGCCTACGTTCGCAGAACCTAGCTTCCCCTCTCCTTTCTAGTTGTTATTTGTATTTTGTATTCAGACTTGAGTATTTCTATACAGTACTCTCTACTCCGGTTGGGTTTTGTTAGAGGCTCTAGACTTGTGACTCCGGATCTTTGGGAGTGTTAGTATTTTGTTCATTATTATTATTATTGGAGTTCTTTAACTCATATATTCTTATTGGGATGTCCATTTAGGACTAATATTCGGTGTGATAAGTAATTTTTGGTCTGGCTCGCCTAGCTTAATTGTTGGGCGCTATCACGACCGGATTTGGGTCGTGACAGTTGAAGAGGTACGAATCAACCCTCAAACAAATATTGTCCAGGATAGTAAAAATATCCCTGATAATGACATTCCTTCTCCATTCGAAATGGATTTTGACCCAGATAGTGTTTAATGATTCCACACCAAATTGATTTTAGTCCAGGTTCTCCGGCAAGAAAGTTTATTCAAAAAGAATTTTCTGATAAAAAATGGAACCGGTTTAAAACTTGGTTTTTTGACACTTATAGTGAAAATGATTTAAATTGTATTTCGCAAGAATTCTTTAAAACTTGTGCTTTGCATAAATATTTTGTCCCCTGGTTTATAACCACTTATTTGCCTTATTACATTAAGGTACTAACGCGTTCTTATCAAGAAAACGATGGTAAGATTGTTACCGCAGTATAACCTCCTCAAGCCCCGTTTGTTTTACCAAATAGTACTGGTATAACATTTTCTGCTTTTCAAAAATTTATTGAAACAAATGTCGGGAAAGTTAGTATTAACGAAATTAATAATCTCTTTTCTCAAAATAATTATTTGAGTCTTTATGTTAAAGTTTTAGGAGAACATATTAGTTCTCTTGATCAAAAGCTTGATAAGCTTATAGTTTTGATAAAGAATATGAGTAAAAAGACTACTATTGAGGTAACACCTACTTCTAGTGTTGCATCGACTTCAAATAGTCAAACTGTTCCTACTCATATCAACGTCCTCCTGAGATTACGGATTTTAAGTATTCTACTTATAAAACTCTTGAAGACATTCTCAATGAGAAATTTGCTAATCTCGATCTTAAACCGTTAAATCTTTCAAATGACTTTGCTGATAGAATAGAGTCCACTTCAGACTATAAAGAAGAAATTTGGTCAGAGTTTAATAAACTCAAAGGATCCAGAGGTTTGATTAAACCAAATAGTAGGTATGGTGATAATCCGAAAATGACAAATTTTTATTATTCTCGACCTACTCCTCAATATGTCTTAATTGAGGAACGTGATTGGAATCAGACTAATACGTCTTATAGTGATACCCATATTTACGAATGGAATCTCGATGGTTTAACCGATAGACAGTTAACCATTCTTGTTCATAGAATACTTGTGTATTCCACGATCTGTAAAGCTACTGGCAATACAGATAAAACTATTGCTAAAATGATAATCGCTGCCTTTACTGGCCAACTTCGTGGCTGGTGGGATAATAATCTTACTTCCCCTCAAAAGGCTTCAATCATGGAAGCTAAAGCCAAAGAAGCGGGTTTTGATAACCTAGGTCTTCCCCTTGCTGCAGATAGAGAAGATGCAGTATATACTCTTATCTTGAATATTTTAGAGCATTTCAATGGTAGATTTACCAACAAAAATGAAAATGTTCGTATTTTTTTAAATAGTTTGAGATGTAACAATCTCAGAAAATTTCGTTGGTATAAAGATACATTTCTTAGTCGGGTTATGGAATTACCCAAAAATGCTACCGATTTTTGGAAGGCAAAGTTTATAGATGGTCTTCCCTCCTTGTTCGCCGAAAGAGTTAGAAATACCCTAAGGGGAAATAATACTCATATTCCCTATGAGACCTTTACCTATGGTAATTTGGTAGGAATTTGTACCCAAGAAGGGTTAAAACTTTGTAATGAGCTACATCTAGCTCAACAAATTAAGAATACTAGGCGCCAAGAAAGATCTCAATTAGGAGACTTCTGTACCCAGTTTGGAATGCCTAATAACTCGAGAAAAAAGAGTTATAAGCGTCATGATGCTGATTATTCCAATAAGCCTTATAGAAAGAGAAGATCTAGATATAGATCGAAAGAAGAGCGTGATACTAGAAAGGCACATCGTAAATCTACTAGATTTGCGAAAAATAGATCCAAACGGGATCTTGCCAACATTAAGTGTTACAAATGTGGAAAACTTGGCCACATAGCTCCAAATTGTAAGCTTCAGAAACTTAAAGCTTTAGAGCTAGACAATGAATCTTACAACAAGGTTTATGGTCTTTTGTACTCTTCCGGATCGGAATCTGATTATATCTCAGATTCTTCCGAATACGAATCCGAAGCTGACTTGATTAAATTAGATACTAACGAAGATCGTGATATATCTTCCTATGTAACATGTAATAGCACTGCTTGTACCTGTGAAAATGATGAATTTTACAAATTACAAGCTGTTTTTCAAGATTTGAATGTGCAAACTATTTCTTCTGAAAATGTCATAGATCTTTTAAAAGAAGTTACGGACGATAAACTTCGTCAAAAAATTATTAATTTGGCTTCAAGCTCTAGTAATACTACTGAGTCTTCAAATGATTTCTTTTCCAAGAAAAGGATTGGATATACTCCCCCTTATACGATAGATGAAATCAATCGACGACGAGAAAATAGAGTCAATATGACTCGCGATGCCTCTTTTAATGATCTAAAGGAGGAAATTGAAAATCTGAAAAGACATATTAAATCTCTTAAACAGAATCAAATGATTCATGATCACCGGATCATTCAACTAGAAAATTATAATTCTCTAGTTTAGTCACCTACCGATAAAGGTGAAAATACTGTTACTGAGGAAAAAGAACATCCTTCTCTAGATATCAGTCCGGCTAAGGATATGTTTCTAGGAATGATGCAAATAGTGACTGCTCATAAATGGTACATTAATTGTACTATTCTCGTTAATAACGATTTCACAATTTCTGGTGTTGCTATGATTGATAGTGGTGCAGATGTTAGTTGCATCCAAGAGGGATTAGTTCCCACTAAATATTTTCAAAAAACTACTCATATGGTTAAATCCGCTTCTGGCCATGCTTTAGATATAAAGTATAAACTGCCTAACACGCATATTTGTCAAAATAAAGTTTGCATTCCTCACTTCTTTTTTCTGGTTAAAAATCAGTTATATCCTCCTATTATTTTAGGAACTCCTTTTATAAATGTTGTCTATCCTTTTACCAATATTGATGCAAAAGGTTTTAATGCTACTTATAATAATAAAAATATATATTATTCTTTTGTTACAAATCCTGTAACTCGTGATATCAATGCTTTAATTGACATGAAACAAAAGAATGTAGATTCTTTGCAATTAGAACTATTTAGCATGAACATATTTGATACAATAAATTCTGCTAAAACAAAAGAAAAATCAATTTGATTTCCAAAAAATTGGCTATTGATATTTGTGCCGATCATCCTAGCGCTTTTTGGAACCGAAAAAAGCATATTGTTACTCTTCCTTACGAAGATACTTTTTCTGAGGATAATATTCCTACAAAATCTCGACCATGCCAGATGAATTCAGAATTGGTCGCCTTTTGTAAAACTGAGATTGATAGTCTCTTACAAAGAGGTCCGATAAAGCCCTCAAAATCCCCTTGGTCTTGTTCGGCATTTTACGTTAATAATGCTGTAGAAAAAGAACGAGGAATTCCCCGATTAGTTATCAATTACAAACCTCTTAATAAGAGTTTAAAATGGATTAGATATCCGATCGCCAATAAAAGGGATCTTCTTTCTCGTTTATATGATGCAAATATATTTTCAAAATTCGATTTAAAATCTGGTTATTGGGAGATTCAAATTTTTAAAGAGCATACTTATAGAACTGCTTTTAATGTTCCCTTTGGACAATATGAATGGAATGTTATGCCATTTGGTCTAAAAAATGCTCCTTCTGAATTTCAAAAAATCACGAATGACATTTTTAATCCATATTAGGATTTCATCATTGTTTATATTGACGATATTTTGGTTTATTCAAAAACCTTTGAAACACATATCAAACATCTTGATATTTTCAAAAAGATTGATATACAAAATGGTTTGGTAATCTCTAAACAAAAACTGAGTTTATTTCAAACTGAGAATTTTTAGGACATAATATTTGTTAGGGAAAGATAACCCCTATACAACGTGCAATTGAATTTGCTTCTAAATTTCCTGATATTATTACTGATAGAACTCAATTACAAAGGTTCTTAGGAAGCCTTAATTATGTCTCCCCTTTTATTAAAGATTTGTCGCGTGATTTAGCCCCATTATACGACCGGCTAAAAAAGACCTACAAACAGACTTGGACTAATTTACATACAAAAATAGTCCAAAATATTAAGCAAAGGGTAAAAGCTTTACCCTGCTTAACTTTGGCCAATCCTACTTGGCAAAAGATTGTTGAGACCGATGCATCCAACATCGGTTATGGTGGGATTTTGAAACAAATCAATCCCATTGATAAAAGAGAATATCTGATAAGATATCACTCTGGAAAGTGGAACGATGCCCAGAAGAAATATGCTACTATGGCCCACGAAATGTTGACAATTGTCAAATGTGTTTTAAAATTTCAAGATGATTTGTTGTAACGACCCGGCCGGTCGTTTTGGAAAAATTACGCCCTAATCCCCAATTTAACTGTTTCCCTAAGTTCATTTCTGCTATTGTGGTTTGCTGGGAGAATCGGTTCTGAAACTTGGAGTATTTTGGGACACTTAGTCCCTAAGTGAGAGCTTTAAGGTTAGAAAATGGTCCGTAACCGGAACGGTGTTATGATGACCTCGGAACGGAAATCCGATAGTTCCATTAGCTTCGTTAGGTGATTTCGGGGTTGGGAGCGCGTTCGGAATGTATTTTGGAGGTCCGTAGCTCAATTTGGCTTGAAATGCCGAAGGTTGAAATTTTGGCGAATCCGAACGATAGGTGAGATTTTGATCCGGGGGTTAGAATGGAATTCCGACAATTTCTGTAGCTTTGTTATGTGATTTTGGATATGTCCGCAAATTTTCAGGTCATTCGGACGTCGTTTGGTCGGGTTTTAGATCGAATGTGCAATTCGGAAAGTTTTAAGAAATTTAGGCTTGAATTCGATGTGAATTATGGGTTTTGATGTTGTTAGACGTGTTTTTATGATTGGAACAAGTTCGTATCGTGTTTTGGAATATGTTGGTGGTTTTCGTTGGGGTCCCGGGGGCCTCGGGATGAATCCGGACCACCATCCGGGCAATTTTGAAGCACAAAAACTGCAGAAAAATGCAGCAGCAGTGCAGTAGACCCTTGGTCATCGCGTTCGCATGGCAGTTCACGCGTTCGGAAAGGGTCAGCTGCTGGGGGCATCACGGTCGCGATGGCTGAGCCGCGTTCGCGTAAGGTCAGTTGCTGGACCATCGCGTTCGCGATGGCCAGGTCGCGTTCGCGTAGTTCAATTTTGGAGGGCTGGGATGTTTCTTCAGCGCGAATGCGTGAATGTAGTCGCATTCGCGAAGGTTCGTTTGGGCAAGGCATCGCGAACGCGAGATGGGGGACCCGGACGCGATGGGTTAATAGGTCAGAGCATCGCGAACGCGTGCCAAGGAACGCAAACGCGATGAAGGAAAATGTTTGGCAGTGACTTGAAAAACCAGAACATAACAGCCGCGACCCCATAAACAAAAAATGCCATTTTTGAGCTCCAAGAGAGATAATTGAAGGGGAAACGCTGGGATATCATCGGGAAATCATCGGGGGTAAATTTCTTGACCTTAATTCGTTAGTTTATCATGAAATCCGTGATTATTTCATTGAAAATGGGAGATTAAAGGTGGGTTTGAACCCTATGCCTAAAATTTAGGTAATCTTTGATTTGAATGGGCAAACGGAGCCCGATTTCGATAAATTTTATATGCACGGACTCGTATTGAGATAAGGAACCCGAATATATAATTTTCGTGATTTTTTTATTAGCGTACCAGAAGTCGAGTTTTGGCAACTTGTGGGTTTTGGTGTATTTTGAGTTATTTTGATTGGGTAATGCCCAATTGGCCTATTTTGATGTGATTCTATTGATTTTTATCAGATACTACACCTGTGGAGGCCGACATTCGCGGCAAGAGAATTATTTCTTAGCGGTTTTGTACCGGAATTGAGGTAAGTGGCTTGTCTAACCTCGTGTGGGGGAACTTTCACCCCTAGGATATTATGTGATAGTTTAAATGCCTTGTACGCGAGGTGACGGGCGTGCACATGCGCTGGTTGTTGAACACATACTTTACTTAAAATGTTCGATGAGTGATATTCATGTTTTTAGCTGTTAATTCGATATTCTTATCCGGTAGTAGTTAGAAAAGCATGATTAGGTAGTATTTAACTGTCTAGTTGCCTAATTGTCTTACTTGAGTTTCTTGATAATTATTGGCACTATTTACCGGTGAAGTTATAGTTAAGCATATTATGTTCTCTCTGTGTATTCCTTTAATTGTTGTGGTTGTGGACTGCGGGTTCAATTCCCGGAGATCCCAAGGCTGTGGGTTCGATTCCCAGAGACCCGGAGTGATACTGTTGTGGACTGCGGGTTCGATTCCCGGAGATCGTGAGATTCATTGAAATGTGGACTACGGGTTCGATTCCCGGAGATCTTGAGATTTATTGAAATGTGGACTGCGGGTTCGATTCCCGGAGATCCTGAGATTTATTGAGATGTGGACTGCGGGTTCGATTCCCGGAGATCCTGAGATTTACTGAGACATGGGCTGCGGGTTCGATTCACGGAGACCCATGGGTACTGTCAATGGGACTGTGGGTTCAATTCCCACAGGTCCTGGACTTGTTTTATTGAGTTGGTTACTTATTGTTAGCTTAATTGTAGACGGTTGCAGTAATCATTTTATTGTTGTTATTTCGGAATTATTATCACTTAAACCGCTTATTATTGCTATCATCATTATATTATTGTTTTTCTCAGTAGGGCCCTGACCTTTCTCGTCTCTACTCCATCGAGGTTAGGCTTGGCACTTACTGAGTACCGCCGTGGTGTACTCATGCTACTCTTCTGCACACTTTTGTTGTGCAGATCCAGGTACATCAGGACAGGCTCATACTAGGTGATTCCGCAGCTTTCAGGGAGACCTCGAGGTATGATCTGCTACGTCCGCGGATCCGGAGGCTTTCCTTCTATTCTGATAGTATTTATTGACATTTTCCTTTTTTATTGTTAGATACTCTTTACACATAGAGCCACAGTTGTATATTCTCTTTAGTCTATGTTACCCGTGAGATTCCGGATCTTGGTAGTGTTTTATACAGTGTGTTGACGGATGTATGTGCCAAGCGGCACGGATTACATATCTTTTTATGCTATCTTTCCGTTATTTCTTATTTAAGTATTCATAGCTTGTATATTCCGCAACGAGTTAGGCTTACCTAGTCGTGGGGACTGGGTGCCATCACGACATGTTCACGATTGGTGAACTAGGGTCGTGACAAGTTGGTATCAGAGCTCTAGGTTCATAGGAGTTACGGGACACAGACCGGTTACTTAGAGTCTCGCCGATCGATACGGAGACGTTTGTATTTATCTACGAGGGGCTATGTAACTGTTTAGGAAACTCTTCATTTCTTTTGGATTCCTTGTCGTGCGACATTTTTGGCATCAAAAATCTAAACTATTGCTTTCTATTCTCTCACGGATGGTGAGGACACGAGCTACTCGCGACGATCAGGTACCCGCGCCCCCTGTTGCCGCCGTCAGAGGCCGGGGCTGAGGTAGAGGACGAGGACGCGCCCGAGGTGCAGCCACAGCACCCGTGCGCGCCGCCGCTGAGGTGCCACAGGTAGACCAGGTTGGAGCGCAGGCACCTGGTACACCGACTACAACTGCTACTACTCCAGCACTATAGGAGACCCTGGCCCAGTTCATGAGTATGTATACCACTTTAGCTCAGGCAGGACTGCTTCCTCTCATCGCAGCTACATCCCAGGCCGGGGGAGGGGCCCAGACTCCCGCATCCGTTACACTGGAGCAGCGTGTGCTAGTGGGACAGGTTCCAGATGTTTTGGTTATGCCTCCTGCCGCCCCAGCACAGCCCGGAGGTGGACCAGCTGCCTCTGAGGATGAGCAACGTAGATTGGAGAGGTTCGAGAAATATGACCCTCCAGTGTTTAGTGGTTTGGCTTCAGATGATGCATTGGGTTTTCTAGAGGAGTGTCATCGTATTCTTCGTACTATGGGGATTGTGGAGACCAGCGGGGTTTCCTTCACTGCTTTTCAGTTTCGTGGGGCCGCTTATGATTGGTGGCGCACGTATGAGTTGGATAGTCCAGAGGAGTCTGCTTCATTGACTTGGACGCAGTTTTCAGATCTATTTTTGAGGGAGTTTGTTCCACAGAGCCTTAGGGATTCTTGGCGCTCGGAGTTTGAGCGGTTGCGACAGGGCTCTATGTCAGTATCGGAGTATGCTATCAGTTTCACCCGTCTAGCCAGGTATGCACCGGCTTTGGTAGCCACGGTTCGGGAGAGAGTGCGGAGATTTATTGAGGGCCTTATTCCGCCGATCCGGTCCGGCATGGCCAGAGAGTTGGAGACAGATATATCTTATCAGCAGGCAGTTAGCATTGCCAGAAGGATCGAGAGTATGCTCCCTAGAGAGCGGGGAGAGAGAGAGGCCAAGAGGTCTAATGAGTCGGGCCATTTCTCTGGTGCCCGCACTTCAGCAGCCGGTCGTTTTGGCAGGGGTTATTCCGGCCGACCAGTTCACTTAGCATTGCCCGCAGCCGGTAGTACTCCAGGTCTTCCAGCACCTCAAGAGCCTTATTATGCTCCCCCAGTTTCTAGTGCACCTCCTGTGTGGGGCCCTTCCAAGGGTCAGACTAGTGGGGGTGAGGCCGGTCAGTCACAGCCACCGCGTCCTCCCAGAGCTTGCTTTTAGTGCGGGGATACTCGCCATCTGGTTAGGGAGTGTCCCAGGCGTAAGAGGGGAGTACCTCATCAGTCTTCGCAGCCCCAGCGTGGTTCTCAGGGCCAGCAGGCTATCATTCCAGCTCCAGCTGCCACTCCACCTGCCCAGCCAGCCAGGGGCGGGGGTCAGGGTTCTAGAGGCCGCCCTCGAGAGGGGGGACAAGCCAGATTCTATGCTATTCCTGATCGCGCCGCGGCTGTTGCATCTGACTCTATTATCACAGGTATTATTCTGGTTAGTCACAGGGGAGGCATCGGTTCTATTCGACCCTGGTTCCACTTTTTCATATGTGTCTTCTTACTTTGCTTCTCATCCGGGTGTGCCTCGGGATTCTTTGAGTGCCCCCATTTATGTTTCCACTCCGGTGGGTGATTCTTTGGTAGTGGACAGTGTATATCGGTCGTGTTTGGTTACCATTTGTGATTTTGAGACCAGGGCGGATCTATTGTTTCTCGGGATGGTCGATTTTGATATTTTTCTAGGCATGGACTGGTTGTCGCCCCGTTATGCTATTCTTGATTGTCATGCCAAGACCGTGACGCTGGCTATGCCAGGCATTCCACGTATTAAGTGGAGTGGTACCTTAGATCACACCCCCAGCCGTGTTATTTCTTTTCTCAGAGCTCAGCGTATGGTTGAGAATGGGTGTGCTGCTTATCTAGCTTATGTGCGGGATGTCAGTATTGACACTCCCTCTATTGATTCCGTTCCGGTGGTACGTGACTTTGCTGATGTATTTCCAGCTGATCTCCCAGGCATGCCTCCAGACAGAGATATTGATTTTGCTATTGATTTGCTGCCGGGCACTTAGCCCATTTCTATTCCACGGTACCATATGGCTCCTCCTTATTTGAAGGAGTTGAAGGACCAGTTACAGGAGTTATTGGGCAAGGATTTCATTCGACCCAGTGTTTCGCCTTGGGGTGCTCCTGTATTGTTTGTGAAGAAGAAGGACGGTTCTATGCGTATGTGTATTGACTATCGTCAGCTGAACAAGGTTACAGTGAAGAACCGGTATCCTTTGCCCCGTATTGATGATTTATTTGACCAGCTACAGGGCGCACAGGTGTTTTCTAAGATTGATTTGCGCTCTGGGTAACACCAGCTGAAGATTCGGGAGCCAGATATCCCGAAGACTGCCTTCGGGACTCGGTATGGTCACTATGAGTTCCTCGTGATGTCTTTTGGGCTGACTAATGCCCCAGCAGCCTTTATGCATTTGATGCACAGTGTGTTCAGGCCTTATCCGGACTCGTTCGTGATTGTCTTCATTGATGATATTCTAGTATATTCCCGGAGCCGGGAAGAGCACGAGTAGCATTTGAGGATAGTGCTTCAGATTCTGAGGGAGAAGCAGCTTTATGCCAAGTTCTCTAAATATGAATTCTGGTTGAGTTCGGTGGCATTTTTGGGCCACGTGGTGTCGAGTGATGGTATTCGAGTAGATCCGAGAAAGGTGGAGGCCGTGCAGAGTTGGCCCAGACCCTCCTCCGCTACTGAGATTTGCAGTTTCCTAGGTTTGGCGGGCTATTACCGTCGTTTCGTAGAGGGGTTCTCTTCGATTGCAGCACCTATGACCAGATTGACCCAAAAGGGTGCCCCTTTCCAGTGGACAAACGAGTGTGAGGCGAGCTTTCAGAAGCTCAAGACAGCTTTGACTTCGGCCCCTATATTGATGTTGCCTACAGGTTCGGGGTCCTATACTGTATATTGTGATGCCTCACGAGTTGGACTCGGTGCGGTATTGATGAAGGACGGTAGGGTGATTGCCTACGCGTCGAGAAAGTTGAAGGTGTATGAGAAGAATTACCCTATTCATGATTTGGAGCTAGCTGCCATTGTTCATGCCTTGAAAATTTGGCGTCATTATTTATATGGGGTTCCTTGTGAGATCTACACCGATCACCGGAGCTTGCAGCACTTGCTTAAGCAGAAGGACCTGAATATGCGTCAGAGGAGATGGTTGGAACTACTGAAGGGCTATGATATTACCATTCTCTATCATCCGGGCAAGGCTAATGTGGTTGCTGATGCCTTGAGTCATTGGGCAGAGAGTTTGGGGAGTTTAGCATATCTACCAGCTTCGTAGAGGGCTATGGCGATGGATGTTCAGGCTTTGGCCAGGTAGTTTGTTAGATTGGATCTTTCGGAGCCCAGCCGGGTTCTAGCTTGTGTGGTTTCTCGGTCTTCTCTATTTGACCGCATCAGGGAGCGTCAGTTCGACGACCCTCATTTGCTTGTCCTTCGGGATAGAGTTCGGCGTGGTGATGCTCGAGATGTTACCATCGGGGATGATGGAGTCATGAGGATGCAGGGGCGTATCTGTGTGCCCAATGTAGATGATCTTCGAGAGCTGATTCTAGCAGAGGCCCGTAGTTCACGGTATTCCATCCATCCGGGTGCCGCGAAAATGTATCAGGACTTGAAACAGCATTACTAGTGGAGGCGAATGAAGAGGGATATAGTTGACTATGTTTCCATATGCCTCAACTGCCAGCAGGTGAAGTATGAACATCAACGTCCGGGTGGATTGATGCAGCAGATTGAGATTCTAGAGTGGAAATGGAAACGCATCACCATGGACTTTGTATCTGGGCTTCCACGGACTGTTAGGAAGTTTGATTCCATTTGGTTTATTGTGGATCGACTGACCAAGTCCGCCCATTTTATACCGGTGAGCACTACATATTCATCGGAGCGACTGGCGGAGATCTATATCAGAGAGATAGTTCGGCTGCACGGTATTCCAGTTTCCATTATTTCAGATAGAGGCACTCAGTTCACTTCGCGGTTCTGGAGGGCTGTACAGCAGGAGTTAGGTACTCGGGTGGAGCTGAGCACAGCATTTCACCCCCAGACTGATGGGCAGTCTGAGCGCACTATTTAGATTTTGGAGGATATGCTCCATGCGTGCGTGATTGAGTTTGGAGGTTCATAGGTTCACTTCTTGCCACTGGCGGAGTATGCTTATAACAACAGCTACCAGCAGCTACCAGTCTAGTATTCAGATGGCACCGTATGAGGCCCTATATGGTAGGAGGTGCAGGTCTCCCGTGGGATGGTTCGAGCCGGGCGAGGCCAGGTTGCTAGGTACTGATATGGTTCAGGATGCTATGGACAAGGTCAACGTGATTCAGGACAGACTTCGTGCAGCCCAGTCTAGACAGAAGAGTTATGCGGACAAGAAGGTTCGCGATGTGGCTTTTATGGTTGGCGAGCGGGTTCTGCTTCGAGTCTCGCCCATGAAGGGCATTATGAGGTTCGGGAAGAAAGGGAAACTGAGTCCTAGATTTATTGGCCCTTTTGAGATTTTGAGGTGTATTGGGGAGGTTGCCTATGAGTTAGCCATACCTCCTAGTCTAGCTGGAGTTCACCCCGTATTTCATATCTCCATGCTCCAGAGATACCATGGTGACCCGTCGCATGTGTTGGATTTCACTTCTGTTAAGCTAGACAAGGATCTGTCTTATGTTGAGGAGCCAGTAGCCATTCTAGACAGGCAGGTCAGAAAGCTAAGGTCAAAGAACATCGCTTCGGTAAAGGTTCAGTGGCGGGGCCAGCCGGTCGAAGAGGCGACTTGGGAGACCGAGCAGGATATGCGCAGCCAGTACCCTCATCTTTTCACTACTCCAGGTATGTTTTCTATGCTCGTTTGAGGACGAACGAATCTTTTAAGTGTGGGAAGATGTAACGACCCGGCCGGTCGTTTTGGAAAAATTACGCCCCAATCCCCAATTTAACTATTTCCCTAAGTTCATTTCTGCTATTGTGGTTTGCTGGGAGAATCGGTTCTGAAACTTGGAGTATTTTGGGACACTTAGTCCCTAAGTGAGAGCTTTAAGGTTAGAAAATGGTCCGTAACCGGAACGGTGTTAAGACGACATCGGAACGGAAATCTGATAGCCCTATTAGCTCCGTTAGGTGATTTCGGGGTTGGGAGCGCATTCGGAATGTATTTTGGAGGTCCGTAGCTCAATTTGGCTTGAAATGCCGAAGGTTGAAATTTTGGCGAATCCGAGCGATAGGAGAGATTTTGATCCGGGGGTCGGAATGGAATTCCGACAATTTCTGTAGCTTCGTTATGTGAATTTGGATATGTCCGCAAAGTTTCAGGTCATTCGGACGTTGTTTGGTCGAGTTTTAGATCGAATGTGCAATTCGGAAAGTTTTAAGAAATTTAGGCTTGAATTCGATGTGAATTATGGGTTTTGATGTTATTAGACGTGTTTTTATAATTGGAACAAGTTCGTATCGTGTTTTGGAATATGTTGGG
Source organism: Nicotiana noctiflora (assembly GCA_032618575.1). NCBI lineage: Eukaryota > Viridiplantae > Streptophyta > Magnoliopsida > Solanales > Solanaceae > Nicotiana > Nicotiana noctiflora. The sequence continues at coordinate 100,621 of JASVEL010009803.1, forward strand.
GGTTTTCGTTGGGGTCCCGGGGGCCTCGGGATGAATCCGGACCACCATCCGGGCAATTTTGAAGAACAAAAAGTGCAGAAAAATGCAGCAGCAGTGCAGTAGACCCTTGGTCATCGCGTTCGCGAAGGGTCAGCTGCTGGGGGAATCGCGGTCACGATGGCTAAGCCGCGTTTGCTTAAGGTCAGTTGATGGACCATCGCGTTCGCGATGGCCAGGTCACGTTCGCGTAGTTCAATTTTGGAGGGCTGGGATGTTTCTTCAGCGCGAACGCGTGAATGTAGTCGCGTTCGCGAAGGTTCATTTGGGCGAGGCATCGGGAACGCGAGATGGGGGACGCGAACGCGAAGGGTTAATGGGTCAGAGCATCGCGAACGCGTGCCAAGTAACGCGAACGCGATGAAGGAAAATGCCTGGCAGTGACGCGACCCCATAAACAAAAAACGCCATTTTTGAGCTCCAAGAGAGGTAATTGAAGGGGAAACGCTGGGATATCATCGGGAAATCATCGGGGGTAAGTTTCTTGACCTTAATTCGTTAGTTTATCATGAAATCCGTGATTATTTCATTGAAAATGGGAGATTAAAGGTGGGTTTGAACCCTAGGCCTAAAATTTAGGAAATCTTTGATTTGAATGGGAAAACGGAGCCGGATTTTGATAAATTTTATATGCACGGACTCGTATTGAGATAAGGAACCCGAATATATAATTTTCGTCATTTTTCGATAAGCGTACCGGAAGTCGGGTTTTGGCAACTTGTGGGTTTTGGTGTATTTTGAGTTATTTTGATTGGGTAATGCCCAATTGGCCTATTTTGATGTGATTCTATTGATTTTTATCAGATACTACACTTCTGGAGGCCGACATTCGCGGCAAGAGAATTATTTCTTAGCGGTTTTGTACCGGAATTGAGGTAAGTGGCTTGTCTAACCTCGTGTGGGGGAACTTTCACCCCTAGGATATTATGTGATAGTTTAAATGCCTTGTACGCGAGGTGACGGGCGTGTACATGCGTTGGTTGTTGAACACATACTTTACTTAAAATGTTCGATGAGTGATATTCCTGTTTTTAGCTGTTAATTCGATATTCTTATCCGGTAGTAGTTAGAAAAGCATGATTAGGTAGTATTTAACTATCTAGTTGCCTAATTGTCTTACTTGAGCTTCTTGATAATTATTGGCACTATTTACCGGTGAAGTTATAGTTAAGCATATTATGTTCTCTCTGTGTATTCCTTTAATTGCTGTGGTTGAGGACTGCGGGTTCAATTCCCGGAGATCCCAGGGCTGTGGTTTCGATTCCCAGAGACCCAGAGTGATACTGTTGTGGACTGCGGGTTCGATTCCCGGAGATCCTGAGATACATTGAAATGTGGATTGCGGGTTCGATTCCCGGAGATCCTGAGATTTATTGAAATGTGGACTGCGGGTTCGATTCTCGGAGATCCTGAAATTTATTGAGATGTGGGCTGCGGGTTCGATTCTCGGAGATCCTGAGATTTACTGAGACATGGGCTGCGGGTTCGATTCCCGGAGACCCATGGGTACTGTCAATGGGACTGTGGGTTCAATTCCCACAGGTCCTGGACTTGTTTTATTGAGTTGGTTACTTGTTGTTAGCTTAATTGTAGACGGTTGCAATAATCATTTTATTGTTGTTATTTCGGAATTATTATCATTTAAACCGCTTATTATTGTTATCATCATTATATTATTGTTTTCTCAGTAGGGCCTTGACCTTCCTCGTCTCTACTCCTTCGAGGTTAGGCTTGGCACTTTCTGAGTACCGCCGTGGTGTACTCATGCTACTCTTCTGCACACTTTTGTTGTGCGGATCCAAGTACATCAGGACAGGCTCATACTAGGTGATTCAGCAGCGCATTCAGAGACTTCGAGGTATGATCTGCTACGTCCGCGGATCCGGAGGCTTTCCTTCTATTCTGATAGTATTTATTGACATTTTCCTTTTTCATTGTTAGATACTCTTTACACATAGAGCCACAGTTGTATATTCTCTTTAGTCTGTGTTACCCGTGAGATTCCGGATCTTGGTAGTGTTTTATACAGTGTGTTGACGGATGTATGTACCAAGCGACACGGATTACATATCTTTTTATGCTATTTTTCCGCTGTTTCTTATTTAAGTATTCATAGCTTGCATATTCCGCAACGAGTTAGGCTTACCTAGTCGTGGGGACTGGGTGCCATCACGACATGTTCACGATTGGTGAACTAGGGTCGTGACATTTGTACAATCATAAGTTTTTAATAAAAACTGATGCCCAATCTGTCAAATATATGTTTGACAAATATTTTAAGCATGATGTTTCTAAGCTCATGTTTGCTAGATGACAGGCTCAACTAGCACCTTTTGATTTTGAAATTGTTTATAAAAAGGGAATTGATAACTCTCTTCCTGACTTTTTATCTCGTGAATATCTTGAATAATGAGTTATTACACCAACTTCTTCCACGATGAGACTCTCATTACTATTATAAGAGCGATTCCTTTAAATAAAGACTTACAAAGTCTTATTATTGATAAAGTAATCACTTCGAGTATGGTTGATGATTTTGAATTTTTAATTCATGATTATTCTGATGTTTCTAATCAGGATCTTAATTGGTTATACCGTGACGAAGATTTCTATTTTTCTGAATGATTTACTATCTGTGCAGAATGGACCCTCCTTGGGCAACCAGAGGAAGAGGTAAGGGAAAAACACCCTCCCGATCATCCTCAAATTATCAAAATCGATCATATCAAGGATCGTCATATGGATCCTCATCTTCCCCAATAATACAATCGGGAAGAAAACAATTGATAAATTCAAAAATGGTCCAGCAAGAAGAATCTTCTTCTTCTTCTTCAATACATCTGGAAGATATCCTAGAAGACAGTCCGTTATACAGCCACTTACAAGCATATTTAGCCAGCAAAAAGCAAAGTGATACATTTGCTTCAATCGCTAAAGAGGATGAAGATACTAAATCCTATGAGAAATTAATCAAGAAAGAAATGATATTTCTTTTGGAAAACTCTGAAATTCAGAGAAAAGATGAGTCGTGGAAGATATTCCAGAGATACCTTATTAATGGATTATATTATCCGGGTGAATCATATAAAACCCGATCTTATTATGAAACTATCCTTACAACTACGGGTAGTGCAGAGATTCAACACTTCTCTGGTTACAATACTTCCGAGAATGTTTATAGCTTCTCAAAGATTATTATCAAACAGATAATATCTGTTGACGAATGGGGAATATCTACCATGAAAGAAAGGCAGATAAGTCTAAACAAATCCCTTATGAGTTTCACCTACTGGGATTATATCACAGCATTTGATAAAGTGCTATACTACAATAATGATCGACATAAGCATACTTGGTTTATCTAGATATGTGCAAAGATATTCTCTGCACCTATTCCAAACTAGTTTATAAACTGGTGGTCATATCATGGCCCTACGGTAAATATTTTACCTGAACCATTTCTGAAGTTATACAAAGAATGGACGAAGATTTTGCCATTTCTTACCCAGTTATACCATGCAGATCATATATGTTTTTTGGAACGTATAGATCAACTATATTTCTTTATTGAATTCTCAATCCCTTGGATTCATAAATGGAATCCAGAATTCGGTTATACCGAAGAAAAAATCCCTTGCTTATACAGGGTATTTTACAATAATTTCTGGGATAAATTAATGAAAATTGATCCCAAAACAAAGCAACTTTATGGACAAGAATTATTAGACACCATTAAGTCACAAATCCAGTTATACTCGGAGGTGTCTCAGAAAACCATCTTATATGATGACTGTTCAGTGAGGCATATTGCCCGAAGAATCTCTATTCAGGAAGGAGATAAAACCGAACTAATCCAGCAACACCTGGACGAAGTTAAAAGAAACTTGATAGAGACTATTAATAAAACTGAAAAGTGTGACTCATCAATGCAAAGTGAAACAAGCAACGAAGATTTACAAGACTCTCAGCCGATGGAAACTGAGAAAATACTATCTGATAACGAGATCCGCAAGGTAGAAAATTTCCTCCAAACAGTGGAAAAAGACGGAAAAAAGAAACAGTAAAGCCGTCGGACCCACTGACAAGACAGGTGAACAGTAGATATACTGTGCAAAGGCCCGCATGAGGGACCTACTTACTATTCATGAACAGTAGAAACATTGTGTAAACAGTAAAAATACTGTGTATGGGCCCACATAAGGGACCCACTTTTTACTATTGATAGATTCTTTTTTCTTTTATAAATAGGAGCCTTCATTCATTAGGAAGGCAAGGAAGAAAAATTTTAGTTTTCTTTTCTTAAGCTCTCTCCCCATCTCTCTCTCCATTGTAAAGATTTCTCTCTTTGTAAAGTTTTTTTTTTCAAGAAAGAATACAGTGATACGTATTCCCGAAAGGGATGAGGCCTAAGGTACTTCTTTTCTTCTTCTTTTCTGTCTTCTCCATCTCCTCTCTGTAAGCCGTGACTATGTCCGGCTAAGAATATTCATGTCTATGTTAGTTTTCTAACGTCTTATACTTGTTTACTATGAAAGATCTAGACTTATCAAAATATTAAAAAAAAACTTGTTTACTATGAAAGATCTAGACTTATCAAAATATATATATATATATATATATATTTATACATATAACCCAAAACTACATCAGGAGAGTTATATATAACCTTATAACCTATTATATATCTTTTTAGTTCCTCAACAACTTAACGAGAGATGAGTATATTCTATCAACGTATATGTATTTGGAAAAAATTAACTTTATATTAAAGGTGACGTGACATGATGTAATAACCTAAATATTATATCTTCCTAATGATAAGAATGGGGAATTAATTTTTAAAAAATAAATAAATTATATATATAACCTAAAACTGCATCAGGAGAGTTATATATAACCTTATAACCTATTATATATCTTTTTAGTTCCTCAACAACTTAACGAGAGATGAGTATATTCTATCAACGTATATATATTCGGAAAAAATTGAATTTATATTAAAGGTGATGTGACATGATGTAATAACCTAAATATTGTATCTTCCTAATGATAGGAATGGAGAATTAATTTTTAAAAAATAAATAAATTATGGGTCAAATATTAATTTAGTGGAAGGGGAAATTTATTATTATATATAAGGTAGTATACTAGTTAAGTTATTGGTGGACCAAATTATTTTATATCATATATGATGGGTGGAAAATTAACTAACTTTGTATGGGTTTTACAAATAATAACAATAATAATAATAATAATAATAATAATAATAATAATAATAATAATAATAGTTAATAAAAAAAACTAGTGGGCCTAACTCACCTCAGGTGCCAGAAGTTCTAGGTCTAGTTTATAAGAAAGAAAAAACAAATAGTCAAAAGGAGACGAGGAGGAATAAAAAAAAAGAGATTTGGGTAGGGAATCCGACGGCGGCAAAAGAAAGAGACTATATGAGTTACCTTCATTGATGTGTCTACTTGTTGAAGAAAGAAGGCTTCAGGTATTACTACTTTAGTATGTATTTGTTTTTATCAATGGTAATTATTGTAACGACTCGGACGGTCGTTTTCAAAATTTACGCCCCGATCCCAATTTTGTTCCCCTAAGTTCATTTCTGCTAATGTAGTTTGCCGGGAGGTTCTTTTCTAGAATTTGGAGTGTTTTAGGACACTTAGTCCCTAAATGAGAGCTTTATGGTAGAAAAATGGCTCATATTCGGAACAGTGTTAAGACGACCTCGGAACAAAATCCGATAGTTCCATTAGCTCCGTTAGGTGATTTCGAGGTTGGGAGCGTGTTCGAAATGTATTTTGGAGGTCTGTAGCTCAATTAGGCTTGAAATGCTGAAGTTTGAAATTTTCGGAAATCCGATCGATAGGTGAGTTTCGATTCGGGAGTCGGAATGGAATTCCAACAGTTGCAGTGGTTTGGTTAGGTGATTTTGGATATATCTGCAAAATTTCAGGTCATTCGGACATCGTTTGGTCGGGTTTTTGATAGCATGTAAGTTTCGGAAGTTTTGGATGAAACTTAGGCATGAATTCGCTTTGATTTGTTGATTTTCGTGTATATGGACGTGTTTTTATGATGGGAACAAGTTTCTATGATATTTTGGAGTAGGTTGGTGTTTTTCATTGAGGTCCCGGGGGCCTCAGGATGATTTCGGATGCCCAACGGGTCATTTTTGGAAGTTTTTGAACTGCTATTCTGGTATTTGGTATTGTTCTTCGCGTTCGTGAGGGTCCTATCGCGTTCGCGAAGAAGAATTTGCCCTCTGAGACTTTGTTCTTCGCGTTCACGATGAGGGCATTGCGTTCGCGAAGAAGGATTTTCCATCAGGGACTTTGTTCTTCGCGTTCGCGAACAGTGCCTCGCGTTCGCGAAGAATGATTTTTCTGTCGCACAGGTCCTACTTTGGAAGCTCATATCATTTTATCTACTAGTAATTTTGAAGTGATTGAAAAACAAAAGTTGTAGCTCTTTGAATTTAGTTTCCAGAAAAATATTATAATAGTTAGTTGGAGTTGTGTGTAAAAGGTTATGACCATTGCAATAGACTCTATCCAAGCAAAGTTGGAAAAATGTATTTTTGGGAGTTTGTTCTTCGCGAACGCGAGAGAAGGACCGCGAACGCGAAGAACAAATTCCTGGGCAGCAGAATAAAGTCCAAACCTCATCCCATTTGCCATTTTTTCGATTTGGAGCACGGGTAAGGCGATTTTTCGGGAGATATTTGGAGAGATCAAAAGGGTAAGTACTCTTAACTCAATTTTGCTTGTATAACTCGAATCTATTGCAAGTTTTAGTGTTTAATTTGAGAATTTTTGTTGAAAAGGGTAGAAAACCCTCTTAGATAGAATCAAGGATTTGATGGGCCATTTGTGGTCTGATTTGGATGTTCTTGGTATGGTTAGACTCGTGTTGAGATAAGGAATCCAAAAATGTAACTTTCGTAATTTTTCGAGAAGCGTACCGAAAGTCGGGTTTTGGTAACTTTGTGGTTTTGGTGTAATTCGAATTCTTTCGATTGGGTAATGCCCGATTTGCCTATTTTGATGTATTTCTATTGATTTTGATCAGATTCTACACCTGTGAAGGCCGATACTCGTGGCAAGAGAGTTGTCTCTTAGCGGTTGCGTACAAGAATCGAGGTAAGTGGCTTGTCTAACCTCGTGTGGGGGAACCTTCTCCGCTAGGATATTATGTGTTAATTTAAATGCCTTGTACGCGAGGTGATGGGTGTGTACACGCGCAGATTGTTGGAAACCACCTTACTTGAAATGTTCAAATCGTGATATTTTGTTATTTAGCTGATTAAATTGTAATATTTACCTGATATTCGTTAAAAAAGCCTGGATAGATAGGATTTATCTATCTAAGTACCTACTTTCCTTAATTGAACTTCTTGAAACTTGTTGATACTGGTTTTGGTGTAATTGTAGTTATGTATTTCATATTTCTCTATGTTTTCCTGCTTATTGTTGTGTTGGTGGACTGCGGGTTCAATTCCCGAAGATCCAACGGCTGCGGGTTCGGTTACCGGAGACCCGGAGTTGTAGTGTTTGTGTACTGCATGTTCGATTCCTGGAGATCCAAGAGCTGCTGGTTAGATTCCCGGAGATCTTGAGCTATTGAGACAAGGACTGCGGGTTCAATTCCCGGAGATCCTGAGATATTGAGGCATGGACTGCGAGTTCATTCCCTGGAGATCCTAGGGCTGCGGGTTCAATCCCAGGAAACCCAAAGATACCGATGAAGGGACTGCAGGTTCAATTCCAGGAGATCCAGAGTTGTTCGATATATAGAGGGGATGCAGATTCAATTCCCGTAGATCCTGGACTTGCATAATTTAATTTATGTTGTGTTGATTACTTGTTGTTAGCTTAATTGTAGGCAGTTGCAGTAATTACCTTATTGTTGTTATTTCAGGCTCACTCTTATTTAAACTGCTTATTATTGTTATTATCATTACGTTATTGTCTCTCGGTAGGACGCTGACCTTCCTCGTCACTACTCCATCGAAGTTAGGCTTGGCACTTACTGAGTACCGCCGTGGTGTACACATACTACTCTTCTGCACGCTTTTGTTGTGCAGATCCGGGTACATCAGATCAGGCACATTTCGGGTGATCTAGCAGCACTTCAGGAGACTCAAGGTATGATCTACTACGTCCGTGGATCCGGAAAGTCCCTTTCTATTCTCATTAGTGATAGTAGTTGATTCCCTTATTCATGTTGTTTAGACATTCTTGATGTATAGAGCCACAATTTTACTCTTCTTTTAGTCTGTGTTGCCCGTAGGTTTCCGGGTCTTGGTAGTATGTTATTTAGTGTATTTTGGCGAAGTGTATGTGCCGAGCACTTATTACATTTCATTTATATTATTCCGATGTTATCTTATCCCTATGTTCATAAAATTGTATATTCCGCATCGTGTTAGGCTTACCTAGTCGTGAAGACTGGGTGCCATCTTGACAGGTTCACAATTGGTGAACTAGGGTCGTGACAAGTTGGTATCAGAGCTCTAGGTTCATAGGAGTCATGGGACACAGACCGGTTACTTAGAGTCTCGCTGATCGATACGGAGACGTCTGTATTTATCTAAGAGGCTATGTAACCGTTAGGAAAATTCCATTTCATTTCATTCCTTATCGTGCGTCATTTATTCAGTTGGAGCCTATATCATATGTTCTTTTGCATCCACTCATGTATTGAAATTGCACACTCGGTATCAAGTATGCGTCGACTGTTCGTGATGCTACAGAAGGATTATAAGGTAGCCAAGAATTTACTCAACCATTGTTACCGTGTGTCATCCATATCGATAATGCAAGAGTATTGAGAGTTCCATTCAATTGTGCACATGGGGGTGCACTAGGTTCTGACATTCGGTTGATAAGTACGGTCTTGAGAAGGTTTACTTAACTGCCTAATCGCCGCAGTAATGGTAGAATCACAAGGTAGATGTAGATCTAAAGATAGTTGGTGGTAATAAAGACTATATGGTTCGTATGAGATGTCTATTTAGCGAAGGGTACAACTAGCAACAGAGATACTGGGGGAAGTGAGTCTAACTATCATAAGAAGGACATGTACCAAACGAATGTCTTGGGTGGTCTTATGATGATGACGTATAAATGATAAAGGTTAGTATCATGGATTAGCAGGATGTATCTTATGACATTCGTGCCAAGTGAAAGGATTTCACTATCAACGATCAAATTATGGGTCATGTGTCATATCAGATTTGGCCTACGATGTATTTAAGTGCTATTCAAAAGTTCTTTGAAACTTGTTAATGAGTAAGAGTTGAGATTTGTATGGTATGATGTTGGGACTTTTGATGTTCCTATGTCCATAATAATTCTACATTTCATTATCAGTAGGGAAAACTTTGATAAAGGCTACATGGTGCTTCATAGATGTGTAAGAATCACAGTATGTCTTAAGCTGTCGTTGGTAATGAATGCTCGGTGCATGGAGCGGGAAGATGTTTGGTTGTATTGGAATGAGGTCATACCCTATGGTGTCAGAGTGCTAATAGGGCACAGGTGGTTACGTTTGTTCGATCAAGTGAATTGCAGTTGAATAAGAGTAAATGACTTGAGAGAAAGGTTCTAATGTGTTCGAGAGTCGTTAATAGTGGCTTTGGGAGAGTCCTACCGCTTACAATCGGGTCGCATGGTTAATTACATGTGTGAATTCTTGGTATTTGCGTATTAATGGGTTATTACAGCTACGGAAAAAGGGCCATGAGTGGTGATTTGAGTATATGAATTGCTGAATGCATGTCATGGTTAGCCTTACTGGCCCATGTTCAAACTTGAGAGAAGATTCATGATTTATGCCTCGTATAGGTGCAGGCTTCGAGGGAAGTGATCCCGCTGGGTGCTTTATCGAGAGGGTATTCATATGTCATAAAATTCAGTAAAGTTGGTTGCATACTGGGACAAGTCAGGGCCGGATGGCTCTCAATAGCAGTCCTAGTGAATTCAAGAGGTAAAGTATGGTGCCTGATAAATCTGAGTCTATAAGTACAGTTGAGAGTCAAGATTTTGAAGCAACTTATGAAGAAAGGCACAAAATATTCTATGATGTTTTGACTTGTGGTGTAGCATTTGAGAGACATGAAATGGTCATCGTTTGTGAGACAGCATGGCCTCATGATTTAAGGTCACTAGGGGTGAGTGCGGTTGGAATAAGTTAGGTATTGAAGGGAGATATTAACATTTCTAAGACAATCAAGGATAAACTGGAAGGAAGTAGATTTATTAGCCATAGTTGAGTTGGCATATTGGTGTCAGTGATCGGTTCATGCAGCATGATCGAGTTATGCATGTGATTTGTGGCGGTGCATTTGAGGTTTGTCGGCCGCAGTGATTGTTGTTACTCTGAAGTATTCTTCTATTAGGGCCTGTTATGAGTAGGCGGATCCTGGAAAGGGCTATGGTGGCTTGGACCACTACTTAGAGATTGGCATATTCGATGGTTATGAGAATTCGCCGTATGTTGTTATAGTTCTCCTGAAGTGAGTTAAATCGAAAGTCTTATGTGATGAAGTATTAGCCTATCATTAGTTCTAGAGCTGTGATGGAAATCGTGTCTATAGTATATCGGCACGTGAGGTGCTGTGAGTGGTATGGAATTTGAAGTATGGACCAAGGTCGCAGTTTGGTCAATGAATGTGATATAAAGAGCTTGGATGAGCACGAAAGGAGTTTCAGTATTTTGAGTAAGATAGGTATTAACGTTAGTACCACTTTAGATCGGTGTTTTGTGAGAAAGTCTTTGCATCCCGGTTAGGGACTCCTGATCGCTTTTCAGTGTTAGTGCAGCCGGTTGTTTGAATGTGCAGGCCCGTTAATTGTTCGGAAGTTAGTGGGAGCTTGTCCCACAAGAATATTGTATAGGTGTGACATGTAGTCACTTGATTAATTAGAAATTTAAACCAAGTATGAGGAATTTGGTAATATCACCCATTTGAGAATTTATACCTGGAGGGCACTCTGCTTATTGGGTTATAGACCTATAAAATATTATTGGCTTAACTTGACACGATCATGATAGACTTAAGGTCGGTGGATAGATTTAAATGTGGAAGTGAGCCTTACGTCGGGCCAGTTGTGTTTATTTCAGCAATGCACTCTTTATGGAGGGATAGTCGCGGTCTTATTTCGTGGTTAGTTAATTCATGTAAAGATATATTGTGTCGTATGAGCTATGAGATAGCTTGGTAAATTCCTTTATGTGTTGGGGTTCCGCTCAGCGGTGATGTTATATGAGCATGATGGCTCTTGAGACTTAGAATATGTATCGCACCTCAGTTGTGCTTGAGTTTGTAGCCTATAATACTATATGTTTCCTTGTGAATGATATCACGCACCTTAGTGTTCTTGTGATCGATATTCAGTATTTTGATGTGATGAGCTATTCAGCTCGACGTATATCTCCTTATGTGAGATCTATATATGTATCGGGTGGCACGCCACCATGGGTATATTGTTTGGATCGGGTGGCATGCCGCCATAGGTATATTGTTTGGATCAAGTTGCACGCCGCAACAGTGTGATGTTTAATTCAGTGCCCGTATTTTCTTTTATGTGTTCTGTTTCCTATTTTCTGAGGAAGTCCATGTCAGTGTATGAGTTGAATAGTTCTTTCTAGAGTTCACCTTCCTTTTGTATCGCGTACGAATTAGTAGCCTACGGGCACATTGTGTCATCTTGCATGACTTTTGATTATGTCTGAGGTGGCTTATCGCCTGAGCAGTTCGTACTGGGTGAGATGAGGTTATGGGATTTGGGGTCAGTGCAAACTGATTATACGAGGTATATTATAGAGAAAAGGATCATTCTCTAGTTTAGGATAAGGTAACGGATCTTGTCAGGAGTATAGACCCAATGAATTGTTGATTCAGTAGTTGGTTATGAATATCGGCACATCTCTTCCGTCGTGTCAGTATTGTAAAATTTAGAACAAGACCTATGTAGATCATGAGGTGCAATGGGAGCATCTGATTCGTTGAATTTTGGCTGATTTGGTCATAAAATATTATCGTGGTCTTGTGGATTTTGTGTTGCAAGGTACGAATCGAGCAAAGTTATGTAGTCATGTTTGAGGACGGCGTGTGGGGAATAATTGAGTGATCTATTGATGAAAACAGGCCGGACATAGAATTCCGGATGTTGGAATTAGGCTCTAAGACTTATTTGTTTGAACAAAAAGGGAATATCTTCAGATTATATCAGGCTAATGTGCTCAGCTGAGTCCCAGATTCACTGGCCCTTTTGAGATTTTGAGGCTTGTTGGGGAGGTTTCTTATGAGCTGGCCTTACCTCCACGCCTAGCCGGAGCCCATCCCGTAGTTCTTGTCTCTATGCTCCGGAGATACCATGGTAACCCATTGCACGTGTTAGATTTCACTTCTCTTCAGCTAGACGAGGATCTGTCTTATGTTTAGGAGCTAGTGGCCATCCTGGGCAGGCAATTCTTGAAGCTAAGGTCAAAGAACATCGCTTCAGTAAAGGTCCAGTGGCGGGGTCAGCCGGCCTAGGGGCGACTTGGGAGACCGAGCAGGATATGCGTAGCCAGTACCCTCATCTCTTCTCCATTTCACGTATGTTTTCTATGCTCGTTCGAGGACGAACGAATCCTTTAAGGGTAGGAAGATGTAATGACCCGATCAGTTGTTTTCAAAATTTACGCCTCGATCCCCAATTTAACTATTCCCCTAAGTTCATTTCTACTATTGTAGTTTGCCGGGAGGTTCAATTCTAGAATTTGGAGTGTTTTAGGACACTTAGTCCCTAAATGAGAGCTTTATAGTTGAAAAATGGCCCGTATTTGGAACAGTGTTAAGACGACCTCGGAATGAAAATTCGATGGTTCCATTAGCTCCGTTAGGTGATTTCAGGGTTGGGAGAGCGTTCGGAATGTATTTTGGAGGTATGTAGCTCAATTAGGCTTGAAATGCCGAAGTTTGAAATTTTTAGAAATCCGATCAATAAGTGAGTTTTTGATCCGGGAGTCGGAATGGAATTCTGACAATTACAGTAGCTTCGATAGGGGATTTTGGATATGTCTGCAAATTTTTAAGTCTTTCGGACATCGTTTGGTCGGGTTTTTGATAGCATGTAGGTTTCGAAAGTTTTGGATTAAACTTAGGCTTGAATTCGCTTCGATTTGGTGATTTTCGTGTTTATGGACGTTTTTTATGATGGGAACAAGTTCGTATGATATTTTGGAGTAGGTTGGTGTTTTTCGTTGAGGTCCCGGGGGCCTCGGGATGATTTCGGATGGCCAACGGGTCATTTTTGGAATTTTTGAACAGATGTTCTAGTATCTGGTATTGTTCTTCGCGTTCGCGAGGGTCCTATCGTGTTCAATGTCACGCCCCAAATCGAAGGACATGACCGGCGCCTGACCGGGTTGCCCCAGTCAAGCGGACCTGGGTGCCTTTCTATCCCACGCGTTACCCATGTGTTGTTTATTACTCATAAGCCAAATATCTTGCCAATTATAACTGAATTCACATTGCCATACGATTGATTTACTAACAAGTTTACAATTTATAATTACAACGCCCGACATATATATACATAGGCCATAATCCCACAGTTTACTCTCTACGGAGCCTCTAGGATTATAAAGGAGGATACAATATTTGCCGGTAACAAGGCTCCGGCTATACCTTACACAAATCAAAATAAAGTCTATACAAGAGTGGCATGAGCCACGTAGGGCCCTGAAAGGAAAGGGGCTCACCAAAACGGGCATAATGAAGGATGCTACCTGCCGATGAGCTGAAGTACCTGCTATTGATTCACCTACAATCATAATACGAATGTAGCGTCCCCGGCAAAAGGGACGTCAGTACACTTGAATTGTACTGGTATGTATGGACAAACTTTGTCCCAAGTAAACTCAAGCCATTAAATTACTTTAAAACTAATCAAGCCAGCCAACCATGTTTTCCACCTTTTACTCATTTCAGATAAGCCTCAACATAAGCACATTCAAGGTCAACAAATAGAACAACAACCAATCAACAACATAAATTGCAAGTAGTCAAACATAGGGGCAATCAGTGCCCCCCAGGTTGCAAACTCTCCTCTTGTCTCCTTTCACAATTTCACATCATTGATTTTTGTATCAATTTTCAATAGCGATTTCGATCGCTTTCCATCCTTATTGCCCCTGACCACCCTTATTACCTCGGCCACCCTTATCACCCCAACCCACACCTTATTTCCTTACGTTGCGGCGCGCAACACGACCCCGCCTTACAGTTTAAAACACAACAAATTTCAAACAGCAAATAAGGTACTACACACAATTTCAACAAGTTCAAATAAGCAACTTGCACATTGTTTCATGCTCTCAATTATTTTTCAAATCAATATCACAACCATGTTAATATTTCCACAATTCAAGTGTTTCATCTCTTTCCACAATAAACCAATTCTCAAGTATTTCGTTTCTTTTCCACAAGGTGCCATATAGGCCATCATAACCATTATTCACAATTCTTCACCAATTCCAATTCCCTTGTTATCTTTCAATTCATATTTCATGCCACACCACATGTAGTTTAACATCAATTAGATACCCAACAACAAAATCAACAAATTACACACAATCTCTCATATTAACACATGCCAAACGAATTGCACACATAAGGGCGATTTCACAAGAATCAAAGTTAGCCATACATACCTCGATTGAGCTTTCCTTAAGTTACTACAACACTCCAAAAACTCTAGCAATTCCAATCTACTATGAAACATAACAAATTTAAACACATATTAGAAAGATATTCATGAAACTAGCTCATTTGAACAATTTATCAAACACTAGTTGAGCATCTTGATTTCGAATCTCCTTTTTAAGACTTCCTTCATTCCCTAACCCAATCTTTAGTTATTTAAGTTAAATAATCTTCCCATAAACCTAAGTTGTACATGCATGTATACACAATACTAATAAACCCAAGAATCATACCTCAATAACTCATCTTATACACCAAACTCGAAATTAAACCCTAGGGTATAGAATCTTACCTCTTAGATGAAGAACTTGCTATTGGGTTCTTGATTCTTGAAGATTGATGCAAGATTTGGATGATTTAGATGTTGGGTTCCTCCTTCTCTCTCTAAAATACTCTCACTACTCTCTAAAATCAGTAAGAAATGACCCCAAAATGAACCCCAAAGCCTATATATTGAAATGGGGTCGGGTTATAAAAATAAAAAAAGTAACCCTGCGATGTCAATTTTGCTATCGCAGAATGCACCGCAGAATGGACATGCGGGCCGCAAAATGCACCGCAAAATCGGCAACCAAAAATGAGCTACACTGGTTCAATCTGCGGTCAAAATGCGGACCGCAGAACGAACATGCGGACCGCAAAATAGAAATGCGGATCGCAGATTTGACCTGACACATGATCGCATTTTCCAGCCTTTGGTAATTTGATCATAACTTTGTGTAGGAATGTCCAAATGATGAACCATTTGAAGCGTTGGAAACTAGACTCAAAGGGCTTTCATTTGATATGCTATTCACCACATAAAAGCTTATACATAATTATCTATGGTCGTTTAAAGTGGAGACTTATGCGAATCCATTTAAAATTTTGGCCTATTTCGAAAATTTTCCTATTTGGCTTACACTTGGGCTTCCATTTGGACCTCATACCACTTACCATAAGAATCATACTCATATTTACTAAGTCTAATTGATGTCCATCATGTTCATAGCACATAAAATATAATAATTAGCCTACGTGGCACCATAGAATCCTATATTCCTTAGCGAAATTTTCTAGGGTCTTACATTCACGAAGAAGAATTTGGCCTCTGAGACTTTGTTCTTCGCGTTCGCGATGAGGGCATCATGTTCGGGAAGAAGGATTTTCCATCAGGGACTTTGTTCTTCGCGTTCGCAAACAGTGCCTCGCGTTCGCGAAGAAGGATTTTTCTGTCGCACAGGTCCTACTTCGGAAGCTCATATCCTTTTATCTACAAGTAATATTGAGGAGATTAAAAAACAAAAGTTGTAGCTCTTTGAATCTAGTTTCCAGAAGCATATTATAATAATCATTTGGAGTTTTGTGTAAAACGTTATGACCATTGCAATAGAGGTTGTCCAAGCAAAGTTGGAAAAATGTATTTTTGGGAGTTTGTTCTTCGCGAACGCGAGAGAAGGACCGCGAACGCGAAGAACAAATATCTGGGCAGCAGAATAAAGTCCAAACTTCGTCACATTGGCCATTTTTGACGATTTGGAGCACGGGTAAGGCGATTTTTCGGGAGATTTTTGGAGAGATCAAAAGGGTAAGTACTCTTAACTCAATTTTGGTTGTATAACGCGAATCTATTGCAAATTTTAGTGTTTAATTTAAGAATTTTTGTTGAAAAGGGTAGAAAACCCTCTTTAATAGAATCAAGGATTTGATGGGCCATTTGTGGTCCGATTTGGGTGTTCTTGGTATGGTTAGACTCGTGTTGAGATAAGGAATCCGAAAATGTAACTTTCGTAAATTTTCGAGAAGAGTACCGAAAGTCGGGTTTTGGCAACTTTGTGGTTTTGGTGTAATTCGAATTGTTTCGATTGGGTAATGCCCAATTTGCCTATTTTGATATATTTCTATTGATTTTAATCAGATTCTACACCTGTGGAGGCCGATACTCGTGGCAAGACAGTTGTCTCTTAGCGGTTTCGTACCGGAATCGAGGTAAGTGGTTTGTCTAACCTCGTGTGGTGGAACCTTCTCCCCTAGGATATTATGTGTTAATTTAAATGCCTTGTACGTGAGGTGACGGGTATGTACACGCGCAGATTATTGGAAACCACCTTGCTTGAACTGTTTAAATCGTGATATGTTGTTATTTAGCTGATTAAATCGTAACATTTACCTGATATTCTTTAGAAAAGCCTGGATAGATAGGATTTATTTGTCTAAGTGCCTACTTGCCTTACTTGTACTTCTTGAAACTTGTTGATACTAGTTTTGGTGTAATTGTAGTTGTGTATTTCATATTTCTCTGTGTTTTTCTGCTTATTGTTGTGTTGGTGGACTGCGGGTTCAATTCCCGGAGATCCAAGGGCTGCGGGTTCGATTCCCTGAGACCCGAAGTTGTAGTGTTTGTGGACTGCGGGTTCGATTCCCGGAGATCCAAGGGCTGCGGGTTCGATTCCCGGAGACCTGGAGTTTATCGAGATATTGAGATAGGGACTGCGGGTTCAATTCCCGAAGATCCTGAGCTATTGAGATAAGGACTGCGGGTTCAATTCCCGGAGATCTTGAGATTGAGGCACGGATTACGGGTTCAATTTTCGGAGATCCTAGGGCTGCAGGTTCGATTCCCGGAGACCTAGAGATACTGATGCAGGGACTGCGGGTTCAATTCTCGGAGATCGTGAGTTGTTGGATATAGAGAGGGGCTGCGGGTTCAATTCTCGTAGATCCTGGACTTTCTGAATTGAATTTATGTTGTGTTGGTTACTTGTTGTTAGCTTAATTGTAGGCGATTGCAATAATTACTTTATTGTTGTTATTTCAGACTCACTCTTATTTAAACTACTTATTATTGTTATTATCATTACGTTATTGTCTCTCGGTAGGACGCTGACCTTCCTCGTCACTACTCCATCGAAGTTAGGCTTGGCACTTACTGAGTACCGCCGTGGTGTACACATACTACTCTTCTGCACGCTTTTGTTGTGCAGATCCGGGTACATCAGATCAGGCACATTTCGGGTGATCTAGCAGCACTTCAGGAGACTCAAGGTATGATCTGCTACATCCGCGGATCCGGAGAGTCCCCTTCTATTCTCATTAGTGATAGTAGTTAATTCCCTTATTCACGTTGCTTAGACATTCTTGATGTATAGAGCCACAGTTGCACTCTTCTTTTAATCTGTGTTGCCCATGGGTTTCCGGGTCTTGGTAGTATGTTATTTAGTATGTTTTGGCGAAGTGTATGTGCCGAGCGGCACTTATTACATTTCATTTATATTATTTCGTTGTTATCTTATCCCTTTGTTCATAAAATTGTATATTTCGCATCGTGTTAGGCTTACCTAGTCGCGAAGAGTGGGTGCCGTCATGACACGTTTACGATTGGTGAACTAAGATTGTGACAATTATGATAGTATAATATGTAGGAATAAATAATTCTACTATAACTAATAGACTTAATGACTAAGTCAATATTGACGGAAAATTTTGTGGAGGAAAAGTTATATAATTATTTTCATCTTACATGATAAATTGCAAAAAGATTATTAATTAATGTCCTTACAATGGTATGCCAATAATTGTGATATAGGGTGTGGTCTTTCTTCTCAAAATATCACCAAAAAGAAAACGGAAGCAGCAGTCATACTTTAGTTTCTTTGCAGTAACATGATAATACTTCTCATAGTTTCATGTCCCTATTTAATTGAGCTAGTATCATTACGAGGATGTAACATTTTTACTATTGAACTTGTTGCAGCAATAAAAGAAATTAATTTTTAAGCAAAGTGATTAGTTAGTTATTCCCGATAATTATTATTCTCTTGGAGATGAAAACCAATATGTCAATGCACATATTTAATAGCGAATCGGACTGTGGTATTAAGAAAGTTTAGCTCTAAGTTTGAATGTTAGGAAAAT
The DNA here is from genome assembly GCA_032618575.1 of Nicotiana noctiflora. Lineage (NCBI taxonomy): Eukaryota > Viridiplantae > Streptophyta > Magnoliopsida > Solanales > Solanaceae > Nicotiana > Nicotiana noctiflora. The sequence goes on from JASVEL010009803.1 coordinate 119,315, forward strand.
TGAGATTTGAACTTGTGTAGCATAACTGGCATTGTTAATTAATATTTTGGATAGATTGAGGCCATTGGAGACATTTTAGTTGGTGTTCTAGACTGTGCAAGGCTGATGAACTTCTCGTTAGCAAGGTTAGTGAGACTTTAAGCTTGGATACTTGCTTTTCGAAAATCCGTTTTGAAAGTGTATTTTCTCTACTGGTCCATGTGTTGGGAGCGTGCGCTTGGTAGAGTCTGTGGTCTTAAACTAGCCACAAATATATTATTTTATAACGAAAAAAAATTATTTTATAAGTTGTTTGATAGTGTGATACGGCTGTGCGCCATGATGTTGGGTTTGGTACGGCTGTGCGCAATGATGTTGAGTTTGATATGGCTGTGCGCCATGATGTTGAGTTTGATACGGTTGTGCGCCATGATGTTGGGGGAATTGTGTATGCCTTTGTACATCACTTGAGCATTGTGTATGCTCTGTTACATATTTGAGGCATTATGGTGCCATTGTTGACTGACGGTGTGTTGGTAATTTTCTTTTACTGCAATTATGATAAGTCGTTAGTGTATATCCTTGTTGGCTAATTCTTAGTAACTTTTTTTGATACACATATATTGAGTTATTGTATAATTATCATATTTACTATATCATTCGTGCTGTAGTGTATTTGTATTTTCTAACACTTGTTCCAGGGGTATTTAGAGGGGCGGGTCGATGATCTTACTGGGTTATATTTACGTATAACTCACTCCTTACATGCATGTCTATGCAGATAGTATTGGTAAAGACGGAGCTAGTAGCTGACGAGTTCGCTATAGTTTATTCAGTTATTGAGATGAGCTGCCTCATTGTTCATGGAGGCTACCAAAAAGGGTCCATATTATTTATTCATGTGATGTCTTTTGTAATTCTCTTAAAAGCTCCATGGCCTAGTGTGGGATTTGGGCTAGAGTTTCAGATTAATATTTCGAGATATTAATTGTTCGTAATTAATTATCAGATTATTTGAATACTTATTTAATTAATTAAATACTGCAAATTAATGGATAAGGTATGAAAATATGGTTCGCCTGGCGGGTGGTGTTAGTTGGGTGCCAAATACATTTAAGGGGTAGCCTGGGACGTGACAAATTGGTATCATAGCCTAGGCTTTAAGTCTCGGGTCATGGAATGGTGTTTAATAGAGTCTTGCTCATGGGTATGTTGGCGCCCATACTTATGATCTCGAGGCTACTAAGCATTTAGTTTGTCTTCCCATCTTTCATTCCCCGTTTGTGCGTCAAGCTAGATGTCTCCTTACCAAATGAATACGCCACGTGTATCTTCTACTGTTGAATGATATTGTTTACATGGAAGTTTTCAATATCATATGTACGACTATGAGTGGCCTTGAGTTCATAGGATAGTGTGTGCATTAATTTTAGTGAGAATGGACAAGTTGTAATTATTTGGGATAGCTTTATTTACAAAGTAACCTCTGTTAAAAAAATATTATTTAACTAAAAAAAAATATAACTTTCGGGTGTTAGTCAAAAATATTTGACATAGACAATCTGTGTAAATGATAAGTTGGCCTAAGGATACGATTTTCTTCTAAGGGGCGAATTATCCAATATTTCGAGTTTGTGAATACAACCCCCAATTATGAGTTTGGGAAGGAGAAAAAAGAGTTGTGCAAAAATTTGAGAATGTGTAATAGCTTATACATAATCAGGTTGTTGGATTTGGAGGTAAAAGATATTTTGAGGAAAGTGGTTAAATATTTTACTCAGCTTCATGCCTTTTGAAGAGATTTGATAGTATTATTAATATCGTGATAGTATGATGTTATACGTGTAACTTTGACATAAGCATACATAATCCAAATGCATTAAGTATAAGTATGATAGTGGGACTACATGATGCAAGACTTGTTAAGGATAATAGCCTGTGGATGAGTGAGAGCTGGTAAGAGAAAATAAGACTTAAGTATATGATTTAATTCACCAATATAACAAGAGACTCGAGTAATAAAGTTAGCATAATGGAATGATTAGTTATTAAAGTAAGGGTAAGATGTAGAATATTGAGACAACCATTCAAAAAAAATATTTCACCAAAAAAAAGTAACCAGTTCATACAATTTTGTTAACATATATTATGTTCGGTATAGAATATATTGAGAATGATGAGCAACATATTATGAGATGATACCATATATATAATATTAAGGAGAAGATTTTGGATAGATGTACTATTTGTAGTTTAGACCCAAGTGAGCGAGTTTACTATGGTTGAAACATGTATCTAACATGTGCGGATACAATTGTGATGACCCGGCCCGTCATCATGTGAGTTATCACCTCGTTATCCCCGTTAAATGCTTGTTAATGTTTCAATATGCATGTTTGGCGAGTTTGAGTCAATTCGGGTTGAGTTTAGTTGGAAATGAGACAAAAAGTCTCTTAGAAGAAGGGATAGTTGTGAAAAGTCAACTGGACGTTGACTTGTGAGTTAGAGAGCTCGGAATCGAATTCTGATGATTCGGTCAGCTACGGGAGGTCATTTGCGAGCTAGGAGAGCAATCGGAAGTGAATTTGGAGGTCCGGTGTAGTTTTAGGCTTGAATTGGCCAAAGTTGAATTTCGGCGATATCCGATCGATAGGTGAAATTTTGATCCGGGAGTCGGAACGGAATTCCGACAGTTGCAGTAGTTCCGTTGTGTGATTTTGGATGTGCCTGCAAAATTTCAGGTCATTCGGACGTCGTTTGGTCGGGTTTTTGATCGAGTGTTAGTTTCGGAAGTTTTGAAGAAACTTAGGCTTGAATCCGTGCGTAATTGGTGATTTTGATGTTTAGGATAGTGTTTTTATGATTGGAACAAGTTTGAATCGTGTTATGGAGTATGTTGGTAGTTTTCGTTGGGGTCCCGGGTGCCTCGGGATGAATTCGGGGGTCCAAACGGACCATTTTTGGCCTAAGACAGCAGCTAAATTGTTGCTGTGTCTGCAGAAGGAAATCCTTCATCGCGTTCGCGATGAAGGGCACGCGTCCGCGAAGGTCAGCAAGGGTATGCATCGCGTTCGCGATGGTCTGGACGCGAACGCGAACGCGTAGGGTCAGGATCGGAGGCTTCGCGTTCGTGTGGAGCTGGAACGCGTTCGCTTAGGTTTGTCAAGGTGTGCATCGCGTCCGCGTGAGGGATATCGCGAACGCGTAGAAGGAAAAATAGGCGGCTGGGAGCTAGTGCATCGCGAACGCGTTGGGGAAAGGTCGCGTTCGCGAAGGTTAATCCGG